>QJPP01004314.1:0-42734 GCA_003996215.1 Jaltomata sinuosa
GGACATATGCTAGATACAGCCTAAAGACACCCACGGTAAATCAACTTCTAGCTCGAAGACAAGAGATGATCCCAGATGGTGCATGGCTAACAGAACCCTGCCACACAACCGGGGATACACCGGGCACAGCTATGGTAATGGTCTTTGCATAACAATCCAAAACCACACGGTGAGGGGATAACCAGTCCATGCCCAGTATCACATCAAAATCTAGCATATCAAGAATCATCAAATCACCCCAAGTCTCTGAATCACCAACAGATAGCATACAGGATCTCACAATCCGATCCACTACTAAAGAATCTCCTACTGGGGTCGAAACAGAAACAGGAACAGATAATGGCTCACTATCCAACCCCAAACAAGGCACAAAGTAGGCAGATACATATGAACAAGTGGATCCAGGATCAAATAAAGCCATAGCAGACTGATGGCACACAGAAATTGTACCTGTAATCACAGCATCTGAGGCCTCTGCCTCTGGTCTCCTAGGGACCGCATAAAACTGACGACGACCTCTACCTGCCCGACCGCCATCCCTACCACCTGCTCTGCCGCGCGGAGCACCACCTCTACCCTGATGACCACCCCCTCTAGTCGGAGGCTGAACTGCTCGTAAAGGCTCGTTCAACTGAACTGTACCCTGCAGAGGGCAATCCCTAGCAAAATGACCCATCGCACCACAAGTAAAACAAGCCCCTGACGGCCTACTCAGTCGAGATGAACCAGCAAATACCGAATGACCACCATGACCTGATGCCCCAAAAACTGTACCCCTCGAAGGCTGGCCGCCATAGCCCTGATGGCTTCTCTCACCCTGATCGAACTGGGTACTACCGAAAGTCTGAAGGGAACCCTGAACCGATTGGCTGGACTAACCCTGGTACTGCTGTGGCTGATAACTCCGGCTCCACTGGCCAGGACCTCTACCACCATATATGGAACCACTATAGACACCCTGATGTCGAGGCCTCTTATCTCTGGACCCCTGATCATGTCGCTGTAAGTCCTGCATAGTGCAGGCATAGTCTATGATAGCCTGAAATGACCGACCACTGGCAATCAATATCTCAGCTGGCTGCCTGATCTCTGGCCTCAAACCCCATACAAATCTGCGAGTCCTATCAGCCTCGGTAGGAATGATCATAGCTCCGAACGGTGCTAGCTGATGGAAATGGGTCTCATACTCCGAGATAGTCGTAGATCCCTGCACAAGGTGAGTAAACTGCTCCCTGCGACGCTCCCGATCACTCTGGGGTAGGAACTTGGCCATAAAGGCCTCATAAAACTCAGACCAGGTCAAAGGAGGTGACGACGATGGTCTACAAGCAACCTGGGCCCTCCACCATAACTTCGCTGGGCCCTCCAACTGATAGGTAGTATAACCAACCCCGTGAGTCTCCAACAAACCCAAATGATGCAACAATGCCTCACAGGTAGTAATAAATCCATGTGGATCCTGTCCAGAAGTACCAGCAAACCTCGGAGGTGCTAACCTCAAAAACCTACCCAACGCCTTCTGCTCTAACTCTGTCATAACTGGGCGAGGAGCAAGAGGCTGTGCAACAGATGGAATCGGAATGACCTCCGCACGGGGAGCCATAGTAGTCGGCTGCGCTCCTGAGCTCTGTGCACCCAGGGCTTCCCCTTGAGCGGATGTCTGTGCTACCTCGGAAGACCTCTCTCCAATCATACCCAAAAGTTGTAATAGTAATCCCCGAATATCTGGAGACAGAGCTGCAGCTGGAGCTGGCACAGAAGTGGGCACTAGAGATGGTACTGGAGCTGGCGCTCGAGCTGGCGCTGGAGCTGGCGCTCGAGCTGGTGCTGGAGCGGGAGGCTCATCTCCGCGTGATGCCGATGATCTCGTACGAACCATCTGCGGAAGAATGAAGTAGAATAAATGAGATCTCCAGAAACCTCAAGGGCTCTACGCACGACACAGAAGCAATGAAAGAGTCAAATTCCTAAAATGTCACTGTAGCCTCCCAAAGATTGAGTATGGACGTCTCCGCCCCGATCTGCAGGACTCTACTAGACATTGGCTCCTATACCGATGACACCGGTGAACCTAAAGCTGTGATACCAAGTTGTCACGACCCAATTTCTCTGTCATGATGGCACCTACAACCCCAGGTAGGTGAACCAATCCCCGTAGCCGAGAACAGTTAGTAATGGGCTACTATCTAGCAAATAAGGGAACAAGACGAATAAAATAGATAACAGGGATATATAAATATATACATATGCGAAAACTAAACCAAACCCCAAGACCTGGTATCATAGTATAGAGCCCAAACTACTTACATGGAGTGCAAATAATCCAAAATAATATATACAGATGTCTCTGAATGGTAATAGAGTACATGAAGCAAAAGATAAACTAAAGCTAAGCTCCGATCGCCAAGAGATCACCCTCAGTCTGAAGTAGTCCCCAATAGATCTCCAAGAATGAATCACAACGATCTAACGGCGATGGCCCACGCTAGGATCTGCACCCAAAGATGCAGGGGGTAGGGGTGAGAACCAATGCGAAGCATAAGGTACCCAGTAGGTATCATAGGCCGACTGGGAACATATAAGATAAAAGCGTAGTAATATACAGAATAGAAGCAAGCAGTCACAAAAATCATAGAAAAGTACACAGGAACTAGCCCAGAGGGAAATCAACAGAACCACATGTGAGGCTAGTAACAGAATATACACACCATAGGCACAGGTGAAAGTAAGAAACAACGCACCTGGGGTCCTTGCAACAACAGTGTATACAAAATAAGTTTACAAAATGGACGGTATACCGGTAACCTCAAGTGTAAGAAGAATAGAGAAAGAGTAATGATAGGCATGCTCAGAGACATGAATCACACTCAACTAATCATATCAATCTCAAATCCAGAAACTAACAGTCTAGCAGTAACCAACCTCATACTTATCCATAATAGAGAACAATTCTGTAAGTAAATAGCAAAAGTCTACCTACAGTCCCCCGGCCGCCCATACAACCGAGGAACACAAACAATTGAAAACAGACCCTCTGGCATCCTATACTACCGGAGCGTACAATCAACAAACAACAAACAAGGGTGGAGCCTCAAACAATGAATGATATGATGCATGAAGATCTCAAGTGAAATGGTATCTTTGTATGTACCTCCTACGGCGCCGATCCGGCCCAGCAGGTAGGTTCCATGGAAGGACACTGCCCATATACCTCTACTCCACCGTATACCCCTCCTCCGGCACACGCAGCCCATAGCCCCTGGCCCGGATGGCAAGGTCCATGGAGGTCCCAGACCTAATACTAAAGCTCAGTATCAAAACATGTAGTCCGGAAGCAAGTCCGGTATCAAGATAGAGACCCAGTCTCGAATATGCAATGCCCAGACCCTGTCCAGGACTAAAGTAGTAGGAAAATGTCTCAAAAACCCCTCCAAGGGTGCCCGGGCATAACCGGGTCTAAACAGTAAAAGTCATCTCAGGTGCTCGGTCCGACCGAGGCTAAAAATCATCTCAAGTAGCAAGAAAACTCAACTAGCACTCCGGCCCTGCCGAGTTTAGTGTTAATCGTAAAACTGATGATTTAAAACATAATTTACTTTCTTTTACCAAGAATACTCACAAGTCAAATCAAACCATTTCCAAATTATTTCCATTAAAAATGGGCCCCCGGAGCCATGCAAGGTTTAGAAAATAGTGCCAGTAGGCCCGAAGCCAAAACCATAGTAAAACATGGATAAAACCTCTTTATATGCATGGTAATGGTATGATCCCACACAAAATCTGCCAAGCAGCTCACAATCAACCTATCGACCCTGCACAGGCCCACAGCTACTCAGCAAGCATAACCAGCCTAGAAGGATAATTATATGCCCGGGACTCGCGGACATTCCCAAAATCCCCCCTTCTATGTTCCAGAGTCAACAAGGCCTCACAGGACCACAAGGGTAAATAAAATATATCATCAAATACTACAAGCAACGGAGGAACAAAAGTAGGCGGACATGAATAAACCGGTCAAGGTCTGTGGTACCAACCTAATAAACCAACCCAAGGATGCCCATTAATACAATTTTATTCTATATATGCGAAGTCTAGGGAAAATAAACCGTAACCTACATGTCATCCGATGACAAGCTTGAACCTCTCCGACAAACTTCCAACACGAAATCAAACTCGGGCTTGGATAACTTGACGTAGATAATCTATTTTCTTTTTGATGTTCTCGTACCACACCACTTGGATAACCCACAAATTCTCTTTTATACAATATATATCAACATGCGTACTGTAGCAGCTATGTAGCTTACTGTGTTTGTTGAGAGCAATGAAATCATTCTCCAGTGAATATGTTCAATAATTATTTACCTAATGTAAAGCAAATATAAGTTAGGTAGATAACTTAGCTAGCTAGTTAACCACTTTATAATAATTAATTGAAAAAGACCACTATGCTAAGCCTACATGAATTAATGAGTCATTTGATGACTTCTGTGAGGGACACCACGTGTAAATGTGGTGTCAACCCAATATTGATTTATCTCATTACATATATATTCAGGTATTGCATAAGCTCATGGTAAAATATATATAACTTTTTAAATATACCAGAATTCATAGAAAATTATTTCGAATAAAATCTACTATATTATAATAATAAATTTTAACATAACTAAATTTACTATCTCCATTAAAATATTACAATGTATAAAAACTTTATAAAATAAATACATATAAAATTATATCGTAACAAAATATTTTTCATAAACCTTTAAAATATTTTTAAAAGGCAATAATAATATAATTTTTACCAAATTCAACTTTTAAATAAAATATTTTCAAATACACGCACGATGCTAATAAAATTCTTAAGCTTAGGCTCGTATTTCACCAACGCACGATTTTGATACTCAAGAATTCTCTCGGGATCCTCCCTTATGTTTTATCACTGTTTCGGAACTGAAATGGCGTTTTAAAACGTGAAGTTGAGGCTTAAATCGAGTTTAACCCAACCCGATTCGCGACCCGGTTCGCAACCCATTTTCTGCCAGACAGTCTGGGGTAAAACAGTCATAACCTTTTACTCCGAGATCAGTTGGACGTGAGGTTTTGTGCGTTGGAAACTAGACTCGTAGACCTTCGATTTGGTATTTTGGGGGACTTCTAACTTTTTATATATTGGGAGAAAGGCCCAGAGACATTTTACCCAAAGTTCAGGAAATTTGTTAAAGATCTTACGATTACTTTTGTCGACTTGCTTGGCTTCAAAACTTATCATGCGGCCAAACAAATGGACCCGGCACCGAAATACCGGTCCCGACAAGCCTTAAATGACTTGGGTCCACTACAACAAGCTCTAACGGCACAAGGAAAATGTGTATATGGAAATGACCGGAAGGGTCATTACAAGAAGTCCCTAGAATATGGTATATTCAGGTTTTTAGCTCCGAAACATCTTGGTAGCTAGATAAAAAGAAAGCAAAAGTGATTCCCATAGTAGCTGTAAGCAAAATGGGAGCATCCTAAACAATGAAAAAGGGATGGTGGGAGAGCAATTCAAGCATCATGCTACTACGTGAAGTTGCCTAAGTGTTTCACCCTAGATGGCCAAAATCCAGTATCCAAAAGCATCACTAGCTTATGCTCTTAACCGAGTAGAAAGATAAACGTGGAATCCCATGTGAATCATTGAGACTTCATTTCCTTCCTCAACATCTCTACCATCTTTGTTGGGATTTTTGGTTTTCCCTTATTTGCTTCTCTGTCTTCAGAGGGATCATCCATATCCAAATCATCCTACCCACTTAGCATTCCATGCTGGTCCCCATCCCCCAAGGCGTTGGAAGTGTTCTTGGCCAAGTTACTTTCTAGTTCTCTCATTTTCTTCTTTTGTGCCTCCACATGCTTCATCAACTCCTTTTGTACTTTAGTGAAACTTAGGAGAATCTCCCTGAAGTTCTCCAAACTAACCGCCGTTCCTACTCTCCTATTCTTTGCATCATAGGGAAGAGGAGTCCTGGGGTTTCTCTTTTGTTCATTCACGTTCATCAGATCCACAACAACAAGTGCCATTCCCCCTCATTTTAGAGGGTTGAATAATCCCTCTTATTGTTAGGAAGCGTTCTTCCCACTTCCCTTGCCACATTATCATCACCAAGGCTTTATATGACTTATTCATCATTGTTTTCCATTATGAGTTACCTACAAAGCACGAATAATTAAGATAGTAAGATAAATAGAGTTAAATCTACATATAACTGCTCTGGCCCCTCAGTGGGCGCCAAACTGTTTACCCTAAAATCGGAACAATTAAATTTGTATAAGGTCAAGAGTATATGTTAATTGAAATCCAATTTTATATATGTTTACCAGCGGTTTGATTAACTTTAGTTCAATCCTACTGGAATGCTCTCTAAATAATAAGAAAAGAAAACCCTAAAAATGCTTACGTCCTGCCAAAAAACATGGGAAGGTTAATTCCTATAGTTGGCCAGATATTCAAGATCTGGGAAGGTTAATTCCTAAACAATGTGAGCTCAAAGGGGAGGCAAACATTGGGCTTTGCAGTAATATAAACGTGCTTATACGAGCATTAAATCTAGAAGATTATGTCAGTCAATTATCTAAGCCTCAATTTTACATCAGGCATAAATATTGGTCTTATCCTATGAGGACGCTGAAATGGGATACTTTATTTGATCTGGAAGAGGAAACCACCACTACGATAGACTGGAACTCATTTCCCTCACTACCTCAAAATTTCTTTGCAAAGAGGTCATATTTTCATTAGCAGCAACAGTTGGGAAACCCTTGCAGGTAGATATGTCCACACATAACAAGACAAGACCTAGTTGTGCCATAGTCAAAGTAGAAGTGGATCTTTTAGGATATTTACCCAAGAGAATCAATGTGGGTTTGAGAGAGAAATCTGGGAAACTAAGGAGAAGTGGATTCATATTAAATATGATTACATTCCCAAATATTGTAAGACTTTCAAATTACAGGGGCACAATGAGAAGGAATGTTTTGTCATGCACCCAGAGCTATACCCAAAGGAATAAAAGGAGGAGGGGAAAGCACATAATGATGAATGCAATAGTAAAGGACAAAACATAAATCAAAACCCACTAAAGGGCAATCAGAAAGGAGAGAAAATAAGCCTAGTTGACCACTCAAAAAGGGATGAGAATGAAATGGAGAAGAAGAAAGCTAATGGTGGCTTAAAAGAATAGCGGAAAATAGGGTATAGAAGAGAAAGACAAAATATTAGACTCGGGCTGAAGCAGATATGAAATCCAAAACCACCACAAAATGACCAAGGTGTAGAAATGGAAAACAATTTTGAAGGTTTAACAAGGAGGGGGGGGAGGGGGAGACAAAGAATGCTTAGGAGGATATACCCAACATAAATAATAACTTACATCAAAGCGGTGGGTGGAAAATTCCTTTGGCAAAAAATCAGAGAAGAAGGAAGAAATCACAGAGACAGCAGAAGGGGCAAGCAGTGACAACACAGGAGAAGAAAAAAGGAACAACACTAGCCCTAAAAAGCAACAACAAATAGGAGAACCAACAAAAGGAATAAACACCTAGGATAACGTGAAGGACTCTACATCAGCTACAGTAGAGAAAGAGAGGCAGAATGACCCTGAAGATGGTAAATTAGTTACATCAGTAGAAGGTAATGACTTTGCAGAAGGCCTATCTCCAATACAAATCATGGGACCAATATTAGAGACTTTATTGTTAGACAATATCCCACATGAAGAGAAGTAACAGAGTAAGGAGAGGGAAGAAGATGAGGATCTAGACACTAATATAGAAGATGCTTCTATAACAGGAGATTTATATCCAAGGCAAGTAAGTCAACTGAAGGAAACTAATAAGAAGGCCAAGGCAGGCACCATTATACCATTAAGAATGACCACAAAGAGTACGAAGGGTTTGGCCTACTTATCTGATCAGTGATTAGCAAAATTATATTCTAGAATATCAGATCAATTAACTCTCAATATGCTTTCGAGAGGTTAATAGAACTGAATAGAAGATATCACTATGCCTATATAGATCTTTTTTATCCTTTTCAAAGTCCAGAGGAATTAGAGAGGTACATAAGGAAGCTATGAATACAGAATGCAATCTCAAATTATTTTTCTAAGATATGGGTTTTCTGGAATGAAGATTGGAATGGACAACTGGAGCCTAACATAGTACAACAACTTACCTTGAGTTTTAGCCATAAATCTAGTAATACCTCCTTCAAAATATCATATATCTATGTTAGATTTAGTGCACTAGATAGACTGGAACTATTGTAGGATCTAGAGGAGATAAGAGTCAATACATAAACCTATGAGTGGTGGGAGGAAACTTTAATGTAATCCTGAATAACTCAGAAAAAGTTGGTAGACTGCCAGTAACACAATATGAAACTAGAGATTTTGCTCAATGTCTGAGTAATTATGCACTAACAGAACTAAAAGTCACAGGCAATAGATTTACTTTGTGGAATGGTAGAGGATGCTTGCATCTTCAAGAGGCTAGACAGAGTGTTAGGCAATATTGAGTTCATGAATATGTTGCCATATACTGAGGTTCACCATTTAATCAGAGAAGGATCAGACATGTGCTATGCAATGCTCTACATGATCAGTAAATTAGGCCATTCAGATTTTGAACTTCTGGACTAAGCATCCTGATTTTAAAAGAGTAGTGGAAGAGAAATGGAATGAAGTGGAAGAGAAATGGAATGAAGTGGAAGAAGGATCACCTTTCTTTATTTTTCATAAGAAGCTGAAGAAACTAAAGGATGCCTTAGCCCAACAGAGTAGGAGCGCCTTTGGGAATATTTTTCAATACATAACCACATTGGAGGACATGATAAAAGTAAAAGAAGTACAACTGGAGATAAATCCCTCGGAAGCCAACAGGGCTGAACTAATTAAGGTTGCTGCTGAACTTAAGAGGTTTTTATATTTAGAGGAGGAATACTATAAGTAGAAGGCTGGAATGAGATAGTTTCAAGATGGGATAGAAATAAAAAATTCTTTCATACTTATGTCAAAGGAAGAAGTTGCACATCTTTGAGATTTAAACAGGTCAAGGGGATACTATCAGCACTACTCAGAATATAGGGAAAGAGGTAGTAAAAGTGTTTAAAGAGCAATTCATGGAGACTAACTTCATAACAAATTTTGATCTGCTGAAGCAAATTCCCCACTTGATATCCAGGGCAAAAAATGAACAGATGACCAGACTTCCAACTATTGAGAAAGTGAATGAAGTGGTAAATGCTCTAAATGGGATAGTGCAAGTAGCCCTGATGGATTTTTAGGACATTTTTTCCAAAGCTTCTGGAATATCATAGGAAATGACATCACTAACATGTTTAAGGCTTTCTTTTGTGGTTAGGAGCTACCAAGATACATAACTCATACAAATCTGGTGTTGATTCCTAAAAAGGAGGTGATCTCTATTTTTGGTGATCTTAGACCTATAAGACTTAACACTTTTGCCAATAATTTGATTTCTAGGGTGCTACATCAAAGGCTAGTGAAAATCTTACCTCAGATCATCTCTAGCAATCAAATAGGTTTTGTAAAGGGCAAGAGTGTCACAGAGAATGTATTGTTAGCACATGAGTTCATAAGAGAAATTAACAAAAGAAACAAGCTTCATAATGTGGTAGTGAAACTTGACATGGCAATGGCATATAGAGTGTCTTTGATTTTCCTCACAAAGGTTCTAAGGAGTTTTGGATTCTCAAAGGCAATTATTGATATGGTATGGAGACTAGTTTCAAACAACTGGTATTTTATTTTGATTGAGGCAGACTTTTGGCTTTTCTTAGTGTTCTAGGGGTTTAAAACAAGGGAATGTTATTTCTTCCACACTATTTATCATTACAGCAGATGTCTTATTTAGAAATCTGAACAACCTATACAAGGATCCGTATTTCAAAGGTTATGAAATGCCTAAGTGGAGCCCTGAAATAAACCACCTATCATATGCTGATGAAACTATTATTTTCTTCTCATGAAGGTTAGGGTCTATGAAGAAAATGATGAAAGTTTTGAGGAAATATGAAGAGGTCTCAGGGTAGATGATCAACCATAGCAAGAGCCTTTTCTACTTGCATGAAAAGGTTCCTATTGGAGTATGCAAGAACATAAGGAGAATCACAGGTGTAAGATAGGCACTTTCCCATTTGTATATCTTGGCTGCCCTATTATTTATGGAAGAAACAATAAAACTCACTTTGAGGATCTGATAAAGAAGGTGATGAGGAGGATTAACTTATGGCAAAATAGACTTCTCTCTTTTTATGGAAGGTATGTGTTGATATCCCATGTTCTACAAACAATGCCTATATATATTATGTCAGCTATGAATCCACCAATAAGTGTGATTGTCTAGCTTCACAAAACATTTGCTAAGTTTTTATGGGAAAATACCATTGGGGCAAGGAATAAGCACTAGATAGCATGGGATAGATATGTCTGTGTAAATGAGATAGAGGGATAGGTTTTAGATCTTTACATAATGTCTCCAAAGCATTATTTTCTAAACTCTGATGGGTCTTCAGAATAAGTACAGCCTCAATGTGAAGCACATATATGTGGAATAAATACTGTAAGAAATTATATCCCTAATTAGTGCAAGGAAGAGGAACCTCTCATGTTTGGAAAAAGATGATTGCTTTCAGCAAGGAGATAGAACATAATATATGGTGGAAGATTCAGGTAGGTAACTCTAGTTTTTGGTTTGACAAATGGACCAAACAGGGAGCTTTGTATTATATGGAAGGATAAATAGGAGAAGAAGAAGTGGAAGTAAAGGACTTCACTATGGAAGAAGTATGGGATAAACAGAATCTCAGAAGTAAGATCTCAAGGGAAATGAAAAAGTATATCATTCAGAATATCAAACCCCCGAGTGAAGGGCATAACAATGATACACCTTGGTGGATGGGAAACTCTAAAGAGGTTTTCAATGTGAGCTCATCATGGAACATTATGAGAAAGAGGGAGGAAATCAAGAAATGTTATGAGTTACTATGGGCAAAAGGAGTTCCTTTTAAGATCAACTTTTTCACTTGGAGGGTTTGGCTAAGAAGAATCTCTATAGATGATAATCTAAAGAGAAGGAAGATCAACATAGTTTTTAGATGTCACTTTTGTAATATCCATGCAGAAGAAATCACGAGCCACGTTTTTCTAACAGCTCCCATAACCAATAGGCTATGGAAGTAGTTTGCTAGTTTTGCAAGTATAAACATTGATAACATGCATTTACAGCAGGTGATCATATCATGGTGGAGGCTAACAGGACCATCAAAGTTAGTGACACTGTACAGAGCTATACCAACACTGATAATATAGACCTTATGGAAGAGGAGAAATGCTAGAAGACATGGGGGGTGACACAAACTACCACACCATAGTGACACAAGTGCATAATCTATTCAAGCAAATGGTGATGTGGTTATTTCCATTGATTAAAGAGTCCCTATGGAATGGTCAGAAGTAGTGACTTTCTTCAATATATACAAATCCAAATTGTACCACTACACTGTTACATGGAGACCTCCAGATGGACAAACATCAAAATATAATACAAATGGGGCCATTCTGGGTAATCCAGGCTTGAGTTCCTATGGTTTCTGCCTGAGAAACGATAATGAGGACCTAATTTATTTCCGGGAAGAAATAATAGGGGTGACAACAAACATGGAGGCAGAGGCAAGAAATATACAAGAGGACCTAAAATACTATAGAAAGAGTGGGATACAGAGTTTGATCTTAGAAACTGATTCTCTAAGTATGAGGAACATAACAAGAATTGTGGAATGTGCCTTGGGAATTAATAGAAATTATGAAATACATCAAGTATATCATGCAACATGTCATTTTACAAGTTACTCATATTTACAGTGAAGTGAATAGCCTTGCAGACTCCCTAGCAAATGCAGCCTTTGACACTGAGCATAAACAAGAATACCATACATTTCATGAACTTCCTACACTTACTAGGAAGATCTTGAATATGGAGAAATCTCAAATTCCTAATCTAACGGTTAAGACAGGCAAGATTAAAGCACAATGAGAGAAAAGAAATCCACAACATTCATTCACATTTACATCACTGCCAACAAAAAAAACCAAGAAGTTATTCAGGCAAAAAATGTAAAACACAGCACAAATATTTACAATAATGTATGTCCGGAAGAAGATATTGTTGTGTACAAACAAGCTAGGTATCTACTATCTAGTTATCAAAAAACTTCACCAAAAACGAAGGAGAGCATAGTTTTGAACATGGAGGTTAGAGGCACTGTAAACCCTAGCAATGAAGGCCTGAGCTCACAACTTCCACACCTGCAGGAGTGACTATCAGTGCATAAATTGACAGATCTAAGGAGTGTTAATAGGATATCAGGAGGTGATCGACAACCTGGGTTTGTCCTAGAGGATAACCATTTCCTTCTTCGTTCCTTTAAGGATAAACCCCGGCCACCTGAAGATCTAAGGTCAGCATATGGTTTTTAAGAAGAAAGGAACGAAGAAGAGACGAGCTTACCTTGGTACTGTGAAGCAATGAAAAAAGCTACACCCAGCTCAAGGAAGGGTCAAAGAGTGAAGCAAATCCAGAGGAGAAGCTTCTTGAGTTGGTGGTTCCGACGGCAACACTCGGGCAACATCATTAAGCGACGGAGGAGATAAAGAGGAAGTGTATTGAACAAGTTCTTTGAAATGTCTGATATTTGCTATTTGTTGCTTTCTTTAGGTTTTTGGGCCGCCTCATTAGATTGGACCTGGCCTTTTCTTTTGCATCTGCTTTATTTTTGGTCCCTTGGCTCTTTATTTTGTACATAATCTTTTGGCTTATAAATAAAATTCGGCCCTGGGGCCTAAAATTTAATTAAAAAAAAGATTATATTTAGTTAGTAAAGAAATGGAAACATAGCAAACAATAAATAATAATGGAAAACATGTATAGATCTAGGAATAGTCTCTTAATGCAATCTTTCGAAAGCTGGAGCTATTCCTCTAGTAGTGATATGAAAGCACATGAACAAAGAAAGCTATTTCTTGATGATAAAGTAAAGACAGTATATTGTATTTCTTGGAAATCAGAATGAGTTACAAGTGATAAGGATCGTCTATTTATAGGCTTACAATAAATGGTCCCCAACTAATAAGAAAGCTCTATCTAGACCTTATAGTACTATGACCAATGGCGTTGCTCCAAATGTCATGCTCGTTGCTAGTGCCAACTGATATCCTCTGCAGGGGTAAGGCTTGTATACTGCACGTCCGCACACATGACATACCTGACACCTTTGTCTGGTTATCCTTTTCTTCCTTCCACGTTATCCAGGGGAGATGAGATCGTGGCACAATGTTCTCTCTGAAATATCCTTCGTGGGAGTCGTCCTTTGGTGGCACAGTTCGAGAAACCATCTCTCGAATATCCATAGATTCGTTAGCCCTCGAGAGAACCCTTCACTTCGCCACGTGTCCAGCGAGGGTCTATACCCTATATACCCATCTGAATAAGCAGAGAAATATATAGTTATATTTTCTATGAATCTCTATTTGAAAGATGTAGAGATCTGTTATCGAATATATCCTCCACTATCCCTTTGATGAAAGTAGCCGAAGAGCATTTTGAAGAATGATAGTAGCCTTTAGTGGACCACAATGGTGGATTCGAACTTACCTGCTTCTCTAGTCTTTGCAACTAATTGAAATGCAGTCTGTTGCATCATCAAGTAGAAAGACAACTTAATTTCCACGGAATCGTCTAAATGTCATGTCTTGAGTCATTAGAAGCCATTGCAGCAGACTTTGATATGATTGAGCTCAAAAAGTGTACTAGAGATTAAGCATGAATATGGGTTCTTCTCTTTCTTTTATAATTGTTCATCGAGGGACGACCAAAAGCAACAATACTTGGATTAATTCATCTAACAAGTTCTTTATTATATCGAATAACCAATTATTAAGACGTACATGTGTGAAAAAGAGAGAATAGTACATAGGATATGCAGTTCCAACACTGATCTTAAATTGCTACTTAAGACACCATACACTAGTTTCATAATCAAAAACCTGGTTGTACTTAAAGAGGCTATGAGGTTATGTTTTGTGAAGTGGTGTTATCGGCAGCTAGTTGTGATGACGTCTGTGAAAATAAAACTGCAGTGGCAGGGGTCATTGTTTGGTACTGCAAAGGAAGTGGTGGAGCTGGATGTTGAGCGTAGTACACCTGATCATGCATGGGATGAGAATATTTATAGCTTAAATTAGCAGCAGTCTGTGGCTGTGATACAGGTGGAACCTGTGAAAGGCCATAATATTGTTCCTGAAATTGACTTGAAAAAACCTGTACACCTCTTGGTGTAGCTGTTCTGTAAAAATTGGCAGCCGTTTCAGGTTTAGAAGACGTGACTGTCTTTGTGGGGTAAATATGTGGGATGGCTTCTCCGTAAGCAGTTGAGTATGAAACCATGGGTGGATTTGGTGGTGCCACATGCTGTGTTGATGCTACAGCAGTAGCATCAGCTATATTAGATTGCATTGTCATCTGAGGGACAGGAATAAAAATCATTTGATATTGTTGATCCACTTGTTGATGCATTGGTTGCTGGGGAGGTGCATGCATTGAATAGTAAGATGGGATTATAACTGGACCTGTTGTAGTATACTTGATGTAATGGGAACTCGCGGGAATGGACTCTGGTTGCTGCTGCTGATTTTGTTGTGGATCTTGAACTGTAACTAAAGAATCCTGAACTTGCTTCCTCTGCGTTGGAGAGTTTGGGTCCACAATCTTATTCTTGAAATCAATTAATGTAAAAGGAACTTCATTTTCTGGACTTGTCACCGGAGTTGCATCTTGGTAAATCATGTGTTCTGAAAGGGATATGGCTGATACAATGCTTTCGCTGAAAAAGAGTTGAAGAAAACGATTCAAAAGATATCTTAAACTTGCCATGCTTTCTCTCCCTATTGAATTATAACATGCCAACGTGCCCAGTAACTGAAAAGCAACAAAATACCTTTTCTTGTTTTCTAGGATTACCACTATTTACTTACTTCTGAATAACATCTTGGATAATCCTATGCAAGATTAAGTACTATATCAATCAGTCAACTTCCTCTCTCTCTCAATACTAAATTAGATGGACCCTGCTGTACAAACCCTCTGTACTCGCAGTCTATTCAGGAGTTGTTTGATGATGCTGTTTGCTTCATGGAACAGTGTTAAAATAAAGGAATTACAGGTTATAGCAATTGTTCTAATTAGTTAATCTTCTAGTATGATTAAAAATATATGATTCTTATTCTCCAAATGTCAGTTGTCAGCAAAATGAACAAAAAGGGAAATTTTTACCTTGCTACAGAATCAGGTGATAGCAAGTTGGAATTACCTCCATCGTGTATTGAATCAAGTGATGGCAAGCTATAACCAGGGGCGGAGCTACATATAGCCGAGGGGGTTCATCCGAACCCCCTTTGATTAAAAATTACACTGTTTATATATAGTTAAAATTATTATTTTTATATATATAGTATGTGTTGAACCCCCTTTAGCTTCTTTGTGTGTTTATTTATTCATATTTCGAACCCCCTCAATGAATATCCTTGCTCCGCCACTGGCTATAACCATCTCCATTTTTCCGCTTAATCGACAGTTGCCGCAAAAGGGATTTCCAGAGCCCAGTAGGTGCTCCATGAGCTGTTTTCTCATCACCAAAGATAACCGGGCTATATTGTTCCCCTTCCCCATTATCCAGTTTTCGTTCATTTGAAGCGACATTAATGTGTGGGAACCATTCATCTAACACAAGAATCTGATCATCATGGAATGTTGCATTCCTATGATTATCTTCTACTTTAACCGCAATGGGGGGCATACATCCCATAGAATGAGATGAAATACTGGACTCAAGTGATGAAGTTGTTTCAACCATCGGTGAATCAGGCATCGTAGAATGCACTTCTTGGATGTTTTTCTTGGCTAAGGACTCATTCTGAGAACCCAGGCCTGTAAGAGAATAGTTCTCTGGAATGTCGTAAAGTTCCAGCAAATTATCTCCTACAGCTGAATCAGAAAGACCTCTGGAAAGCAAGTCAGCATTGTTAAGAACATCAACGAACCAAGTTCCAGACTTGACATCCTCAAGAAGAGAACCCATAGAGGCAGCAGTTTCTATCTTGTCAAGAAACAGGAACAAACGAAAACGACAAGGTTTCAAATTAGGTGAAGCCAACATGGTGCGATCATATTCTTCAATCATATGTTCCAAATCCTCACACGTGGTGACTGATACAAGCGAGTCAAGGTCTTCATTAGGAAGCTGGTACTTCAGGGTGAACTTGTTGCCCTTGAGGAGAGTGTGTGAAAGGCGAGCGTGGAGGTCAGAGAGGGAGGACTGGCGATCCACCACCACAATGGGGTGTCACCTCCAACATAAATAAGTGATTTGTCATGCGGGCGTGGGATAATTTGACTCCCATAGCTGCACATGAGGCGTAGCTTTGCACCAGGGACGGGTGGCAGAGGCCTGTCCCATGCATCATTAGGTGGGGAGCATGAGGAGGAGCTGTTGGAATCCCGGTAGTTTTGCTCGAAAACAGTAACTGGAATGGCAGTGGGATGGGATGCCAGTGGATCCATGGATTTTAGAAAGAAAGTTTACTTAAAGAAGAGCTGAAATTCTGAGGACTTAATTGAGGAGAAGCATGTAAAACAGTAGTACCAAGACCTGTAAAATACTTTATTAGAGTAGTATAGAAGCTTAGCTTATATAATGGAGTACTAGTGATTGTTGTGGTTTTTTACCTTTCATCAAAGGCTAATTGACAGCTAGCGTATGAAGGAAACTGAATTTAAAAAACTTACTGGCAATAGCTATGTATACAAGCACGGAACTTTGATTTTGTACCGTTTCCTTTTACTCTTAATATTAGTTAACACGCTACATTTACATCAATTTATCACTTAACGGTAATATATTAATGTGATTTTTGGTGTAAACACCAAGAGTGTCAACATGTTTTTTTTCCTTTAATTTTACTTGATTTGATGTTTAGAAGTGGAAATGTTCAATGTATGAATAGTATAGTGGCGGTTACTAGAAGCAATCCTAACTTCCATAAAACATTTGCTTTTGTACTGCCTTAACATTTGAGAAGTTGTTATGGCTGCGTGAAAACCCAAGTGATTGCATTATGCATTGGCAGTAAAGAATGTTTTTCCCAAAGAATTTTAGTCAGCCTCATTCTTCTTGGATTCATGACAGTGGCTAGAGTCATGATTAGAAATCGTTTTTTTTTCCTTTTATTCTCCATCATTTTCAGAACAACAAAAAGTTAATATTTAGCTCGCTGTAATAAAAAGTTAATATTCCATGCAACGAAGCATCGGCGCGCCCACAATAGCCGCCAAGTTGGATGCGGCGGGGCATGTGGCGCATCGACCACCGCAACCCAGGTCTTTTCAGATTACTTGAGTTGGAAAAGAATTTTGTGTGATTGAAGATACTTTAGGAAAGACATGGTTTGAAGAATCATTTCCATTTAAGGACTTTGATTTTGTTTCGGTTTCCTTACTTGATAGAATCTTCGAAAATATATGGTTTACTTTTTGAGTAAATTAAACAATCTGACTATTCTAACAGAATTTTTACCCAGAATAGCTCAACTATTCATTTATTACCCTAATTAGCCCTTCGGCTCTCTTACCTTCAACAAACAACCATTGGTGAATTCACGTCCAAGTTTTGCAACTGAACATAATTCAAAGCATCAACAAACCATTGACTTTCTGGTTTAGAGTCAGTAGAACCGAAAGTACTTGATGCTAGAGTACTCAACGGGACAAAAAAAGCGGAGCTTCACAGTTTTAGCAGAAGCGCGATAAATCCTGTCACATTTAAGCATCATATGCTTCGAATCTTCATTGTTGGTTACTGAAATCAAAGCATCAAAGTCATCACCAGGTAACTGATACTCAAAGTAAACATCAGTCGGAAAGAGAGGAAAGTTTAGCAACAAGATCGAAAAATCTGATATTCCTATCAATGGAGAGAATTTTAGTTTCACCGTCGATGTAGGTGAGTTGATTATCATGGGGTTGAGGGGAGGATATTTCCGCCAAAGCTACACATAAATTTGACCTTGTAATTTGAAGAAGGTGGTTGATCATCCCGCCACTCTTATGTTTCTCTCGCTCCCACTTAAAATTTCAAATTTTTATATTTGTTCGAGTAAATTTGTTATCCCATTAAATTAATATTAGAATCAATGTTCATTTTTTCCTTCTTCATTTGATTTTGTGTATAATAGTGTGGATAAGTTGTTTATACATCATATATATACACAGTTATACACTGTTTATATAATATAAATATATTACATATACATTATATAACAATGTATAAATATTGTATAACATCGTATATAGATGTATATACATCTCCTACATATAGTTACACATCATATATACACGATTATACATTATTTATACAACATAGATACATTACATGTACATGTGAATTAGTGATCGATTGTTTTGGGTCATTAGTTGTAAACTATTTGCCTCACCGGTACATATACATAAGAATCCCTTTCTTTTTAATGTGCTTACTGTTAGAATAGGAATAGGAATATGATTGTATATAGTATCCTACTTGGAGAAGGATTGCCATGTAGTGTCTACAAATAGGCTCAGTGTAATAATGTAGATATACAATTTAATAATATCTTTCTCCTATATTTCTCACACGATATCAGCGCATTGGTGAGAATATTTGGTGAAAGAAAATTAGGTCAAAATAGTCGTTATGCGTCAAATTCCAGTGACTTTCTAGGATTATTTTACGTCAACCCCGTGTCCGTCAATGTTGTGCGATAACCAACACTATCATAGGACCCCACCCTTTCGCGGCCAAAATTCACTAATCTTCGCTGATAGAAACTCTTCCACACGCCCTCATGCGCCATCAGAAGAAACTTACTCCGTGAGATCTACTCTACGTGTCGAGCGCGTGAGCATGTTTCCGGGCATTTTCTTGAGATTTTTTTTTCCAGGCAGGTCGCCTAACAATTTTCACCCCAACCATATATTTTTCTTCAAGTTCTAGTCACTTTTTCAAATTTTTGATGAATTTCCGACAAGTTCCAACAAGAAAATAAAAATAAAAATTATACCAACTTATTTACCAGTTCTGTTCCAGCTTGTGATTCTTTCCTCCGAGATCGAATTTTGGTGTTTTATTATTGGTCAAATTCTCTTGAAATTTTGAGCTATGTTTCTTGGAGTTGATATTCTTGGCTCCAAAAATACGAGAATTGAAAGTTCAAGTCCTATAATTAAGTCTAAACCCTTAATGAGGAGATCAGAAAATCAAATATTTTAGTCCTTGAAGAATCAACACGGAGGAGGTTGTTTTGGAAGATCTCGACCTAGGTGTAGTTATTGTAATAGGCTTGGACACACTTGTGAAGTATGCTATTTTCGACCTAAGTGTAGTTATTGTAATAGGCTTGGACACACTCATGAAGTATGTTATTCTTTGCATGGTCGACCACCTAAAAATGCCCATGTTGTTCAGACTAAACACCAAAGGTAATCAAATGGTTTATTTCTCTAAAGAGAAATATAATGAGTATCTTCAGTATTGAGCAAGTAAGATGATATCTCTACTGATGACATTCAAAAGAACTCTCCTAAAGGAGGTGGTAATGATCGCCAAGCAAAATAATAAGTAACTCAATGGATGTTGAGGTTGAATCCATGGAGAATGGGACAATGACTTGCCACTAAGCATTGAATATTAATTCACTAGAGTAAGCAATTGTCCGAACGAGCAAAATTAAAATTGGGGGGAAAAGTTTGGAAAATCAAAATTCAAATTATAAAAACTTAATGAGTAAACACAAGAGTTCAATCAAGAGAGGAAACCTAGGGGTGTGCTTTTGATGAGGTTATACATTGGGATAGGGATTGACTATTCAAACAAACTTTTAATTAATAGCATGGGTAGCTTGGTTTAAGCTACAATTAGTAGTTTTTCAACCTACCAAATATATTTACAATGGTCTTATTTTAAGCCCTATAGTTGTACATCAAACCAACCAATAAATGCTTAGGTGAATCAAACTATCTCTAGATTTGACTCTTAGATGAAAATTTCCTATGATCAAGCTATTTCTAGCCTCAATTTGTGGTAGAAATCTCAAATCCCACTATTGAATTCTTACCCAATTGAAGAACTCCTCTTTAAAGCAAGAGCATAATTACTAAATTAAATCAATGTTTGCAACCATTAATTTTAGAATTAAAATATGAAGAATTGAATAGATCCATACTCAATAATTAATTTTAAGCATAAATAAACAATACTCATTCCCAATTTTAAACACCCATCATGTACACATCCCTAAAGATGAGTTTATCTACTCATAGTAAAGGAATAATAGAAGATACCAAATGGATTTCCAAATATTCCATTTATTGTGTAAGCTAAATTCAAAATCCAAGCTCCAAATTGCTTACAATGGTGTTTTTCTTAAGGAAGAAGAAGAGAAAAATTGTACTCTTTACACTACCTCCCTTGAGAAAGTAAAAACTGCTTAATTCTAATGGTACAGATCCCAAAAAGGATTTTAGAACCTTCCCAAATGTGTATATATAATTGGACAAAATTTCCTTTTAGGACATGTGCGAAGCAGGGTGCGAACTCCCAAACTTGAACTATTGCTTGTCCTCAAGTAGTACACTCACAAGGTAAGGATTGAAATAGATTCTCAAAATACAAGGGTTGTTCATAAGATTATATCGACTCAAAAACTCAAGAAAATATTAAACAAAAGACTCAAAAATGAAAAGACTCAACGACGATGCTCATCTCAATTGGTATCACCATAATCTCAAGGCAAGTACACATTTCAAAGCTCTTATCAAAAGATTTCACTTTTCATTCAAAAGCAGGGAATTTGTCATTCAAAACAAGATTATCAAATTTCTTCGAGTCATTGGCATTGACCTTCAAGGTTTGCCTCGAGATTCGCCACACAACTTGTCTCATTCATTTCTCTTAATTGAAATAGAGACTTCATTATTCATTTTAAGTGTGTGATGCCACCCACCACAAGAGAGAATCTCACTCACAATTATGCAATTCATAATAAAGGGATCATAAGAGAACGCAAAAAACTCTCTCTCTCAAATAAGTTTGAGTACACACGCATTAAGCCATAGGTTTTCCCTTCATGTAATTCACCACTAATGTCGAAATTACTAAGGACTTATGGGAAATGATATTGGCTAGGGTTAAGGTGAGGATTACTTTGGGCTCAGTAAACTAAACCTCCCTAACGCTATTAATAATCATTCAATGCACCTCTCACATTTTCGAACATTACTTTACCTTATTTCTCCCCCTCAAAGCCCAAGCCTCCCCAACAAGTTATTCATTCAACATCCTTTTGTTAAACTCATTTGGTAGCACCAACTTCTTCCTTTCCTTTCATCTTGCTAACTTCATTGAACATTTTGGAGCAATTTTCATAATAATCATAAGGTGCTACCTTACATTGAATCACAACTCCTTTTCTTCTCCTTATTTTGTGTATACACCCCCAAACATATGCTTTTGCCTATGTCAACATTTTAATTCTCCCCCAAACTTAGGCTTTTAGCCTATATTTCATTTTCTAGCTATAAGGGAGGATGTGTGCAAAAATAGAGGATCTAAAAAGAGTGAAGGTGTCCAACAAGGTGCCAAGGAAAAGTTACAAGCTCAAAGGGGCATACTTTGATCAATGTTAAGAGAAGCCAATTTGGATAAAGTGGCTATTCAAAAAGGCCTATGGTTATCTTACAAGCTTGGTAACGTCTAGAATTTTGCCTTGAATCAAATTTGGGGCAAGTTCTAGACGATATTCATGCATACGAACGAAGTAAAACTTTACCACACAAGACATCACAGTACAAGAAATTCACTACTACTCTAAAAAATCAATTGGGACAAATGACTTTTGACAAGCTATTCCGAGTTTTACACACTTGTTTGCGAATCGATCAAGCCAAATGGAGAATGAGCAAGTGATGACAAGAGAATGCTTTAGTAAAAATTATTTTCCCCTATTTCCTTCAAATTTCAAATTCCTTGCCAAGAAATTTTTTGGTGGGCCTATTTCAAAACAAGCAACATATAGACTCAATTAAACACTAAAACTTGAAATTTTTCCTTAAGAAAGTCGCCTCTCAATCTATCATAGGGAAGCACCAAACCGGTTTGACACAAAAATAAACAAAAGAAAATATTTGCTCCTTGAGAAATAACCATGGTATGAAGAAAAACCTCGGAGTTTATTCGACTAATCTACTATTAACAAGGCAAAAAAAGAGTTATGCCCTCATGAATCGATTGGAGAACAAGCCTGGCATTGGCACTAAGCGCGTTTGAAAGGCATGGGTAGTGAAATAATTATGCATGTAGGACTAACCCGGCGATATCAGAACTCATACAAGGCATAATGATAAGCCCAAAAAAGGAATAATTTAAGCATTAAGAAAAATAAAGGCCCGACGAAGGCAATATCACAATAATCCAAAACATGTCTGACAAGGGCTAAATTGTCTAACAAGAAAATAAAAGCTCGACAAGGGAAATAAAAATAATATCTCAAAGCCTGAAAAGGGAAACAACCACAAATCATAAAAATAAATGCACCCCTCCCCCACTTAAAACAAAGCATTTCCCTCAATGCTTAATCACAAAATAAGTAGAGGAAGGATGCAAAGACTCCCTGTACGGGCTACTCATCTTCATCCTCCTACTTAACTGCCTTTTAACTAGTGCCTACTCCTCCCTGGAGAGAATGTGGTGTGTTCTGAGACTCTAATAGTGCCTGTTGGAGTATCGGATCCCACACATCATCAGCTCCTCATCATCTCCACCCAAGGCAACAAATAGATCATCCACAGTGTCAGGAGCAGGCTAGGGTGCAGCCATGGCATCATCAAGAGCACTCAAATTCGCATCCCTCATTAGTACCTTCCTTTTAGCCTTATCGATATCGTTCTTGATAGCAGTCACAATATTCTCCACAACCTCTACCCTCTTTCACAGTTTTGACAAACTGTCCACAACATCCTTCATAGCAATTTTCACTGCTTTTTGAATCATACCTGGGAGCTTCAGGGACAATGTGTTCAACTAGTTTTCATGGGAGTATGTCATGTTGACCAGCTTTTAAAGTCCAGTTGGGGATGAGGCTGAGAAGAAGGTAAAGACCTAAGAGGGGCATCAGCTGAAGGATTTCTCGACTTAGTTGGAGTATGAGTGTTAGATACTGATCTAGTAGGAGAAGAGGCACTAGGCTCAAGATCAGCCTCTTGAATCTGCATACCAGTAAAGGGCTGCAACTTTTGCTTTTTCATCTTAGAATCAGCAACGTCCATCTTCTTCTCGATGTCAATCACTATAGTGGTAGGGGTAAATTTATCAAACAGAAAATATGAGATCCTAGCTCTAGCACACAACTTACTGACAAGTACAGGATATGGGAATAAAGCACCAGGTTGATGAGCTTTCCTCCTAATCACCACCGTCGCAATATCACCAAAATTAACATGCTCCCTGACATGATGGAAGCTACTAGAATGTCCCCCTCACGTGTAAATTTCTAATCATTTTTAGAGGGTAAGATATAGGAGCGAACAAAATCATACCACAAGCGCGCTGCAAAATAGAGATCCTGATATGGGATAGTACCTCTCATAGTAACCAAAAGGGGTGTCCCAGAGGCAATGATTGGGGCAGTCCAATCTATTGGCTTCTCCTTTTGAGTGACCTTGGCCTAATATTCTGGCACTGGAGAAATCAGGGTATCCCAGTAGATAGAGTTGATATCAGCTGGAGTACCTTGAACTATCACCGAGTCCAAGCAAGAAAAGTCATCGACATTGCTCGTGTACTTCATTGAATATTGCTTGTCTTGGTATGATGCATAAAATTCATGGACCACTTCAGGGTAATAACCTCCCGACACATCTTCAAATGGAAACCACTATCCCATAGCACATTGGTGGTCGAAGTTGGGAAAATCATCCCTAATTTCCACAAGGTTAAAGCTGCACTCTAGAGTGAAGGATCTTTTTACCTTGTCCATGTCATAGAGGGTTTTTATGCCCTACACACTGAATCAGATCCTATCATCCTCAGTAACTTGAACATGATGAGGTGTTGGGTTAGCAGTGGGAGTTTTCTTCTTCCCTCTGGACTTGTTTATGGAGGTGGGAGGAGTTGGGCGCCTTCTTGAACTGCGACCAAAGTTTCCCCTGCTAGAAGGCATTGTATGCAAAAGAAGATTGTGAGTACCCAAAGGAACAACAAAATCTTTTTGTATTTTTGCAATAATGAAATCAGAAAATACTATAAGAAGTTAATGTAATAAAAAGAAATTGAATGCATAGAAGAAGAAAAAGGCACCAGGGAAC
Organism: Jaltomata sinuosa; assembly: GCA_003996215.1. Lineage (NCBI taxonomy): Eukaryota > Viridiplantae > Streptophyta > Magnoliopsida > Solanales > Solanaceae > Jaltomata > Jaltomata sinuosa. The sequence goes on from QJPP01004314.1 coordinate 24,517, forward strand.
TGATTACAAGTGCGAGTCATATGTGAATCGCAAGTAAAGACTTTCACTTCACAAGTGACTTCGCCCATGTGAACAGTAAACCTGGCAAGGACAGATGTCATGGGTGAAGGCATGTGTGATTCGCCCCTGAAGATTCATGTGTCGCATATACCTTCGCTCCTTACTGGAAGTAGGCTGGCAACTTCAATGCCGCATGCGATGCCTATTGTATTTTGCAGGTGAAGACCTGCGATTCACATGTGGAACGCATATAAAAACAATAAGAATTCCTCAACTCTTCATTTTCACTTGGGTTGCATATGCGATTCGCAGGGCAATACCTATGGAATGCAAGTGAGAACAAGGCTATGAACACATAATTCAGCAGGGTTAAGGCATAATAAGCACTAGTTGACCAATTTTAAAATTATATGGGTACTCATACTTCTCCAAAAACTTCATACTCCAACAAAACCCAAATATTAAGAGGCATACACTTAATGATTTCCCTTAAGAAGGACGTTACTCCATCTATCATCAAGAATTTCAAGCACCATGATAAGGATTCAAGCACACTCAAATGCACAAACATTTACTCCAACCAATTAAAGCGCTCACCAAAAAATTTATGATCAATCCAAATAGCACAAAGGCGCATTGATATACAATTTCAGCCCTACACAATAAAATTCAATAAAAACTTGCAAAGATGATGATTTGCATCATCACAAGTGGGTTACACTGATTTCACCTAAAAACATGAAATTATAGGCTAAAAATTGTTACAAATTGCATACATAACCTTGCAAACACGTTCTACCAAGTTTTTCACAAGTAAAAACAATAATAGGACCCAAAAGATGGGGTTCAAAAATTAGATCTCACCCAAAACTCAATGGTAGAAATAACTAGCATGCTTCACAAATAATGTTCAATCTACTTAAAAATAATGATTTAACTTTAGAAAACTTACCACAAGTGAAAAATTGAGATCGAGGAGTGAAAATTTGAAGCTTTGGGGGCTTAACAATGGAGACCCAAAATTCCTCGCTGGAAAAGGAGGTGCGGTGGTAGTAGTGCATTGGTGGTGAAGTGGTGGGGAAAGAGAAGTAGATTATGGGCAAGATTGTAGTAGATTAAGGGAGTTTTGGGATGTTTTAAAGGTTTGTGGTGAGAATAATGGAGGAAAAAGAAGTGGGGGTGACAGTTTAAGGAGAAAAGGAGAAGAAGAGGCACGGGTTGGACTTCCGAGTTAGGTCGGTCGATGGGTAGGTCAAACAAAAATTTAAACTTACCTGCGCTTGCACTGCAACATGTGATTCACACCTGACCTTGTGTGTTTTCCATGTCATGTCACAAGTGATATTTTTGAGTCATGTTGGTGCTAGTGTTCTGGATTGACATGCGATGGCATGTGCGAGATGCAAACCTGCAGGGGTGATTCGCCCTTTTACTCACATGTGCCTTCCGATTTTTCTTTTTATCTTTAGTGCTCTGCTGGTAGGGGCGACACCACCTGCAACCACTATCACGACCCGAGGCTACCCCCTAGACGTAACACGGGACTTGAGACCACAAGGATCCAAAGTTAACCTTTGGTCATAACATTCTCAAGGATAACAAGATAAGAAAAAGAAATCTAAAATAGAAACTCAAAATATCATAAATAGAAGTCAATTACGAAGTACAACTCGGAAATTATCTCATAAGGTCTATGTCTGAAAGCCTCTAATACTATCATAGAGAGTTGTTGGGACAACACCCCCAACTAACTCGAACATCTGAAAATAAAGAAGACATAAAACTGAGGTGTAGCCTAGCCCTCAGATTACGAGGACTTACCAATAGCTAAGTAGTAGTGGCCGGATCTCTATCCACGGATCTGAGTAGGAACACCTGAGTCTGCATCATAAAAGGATGCAACACAATATACGTTAGTACTATGGAATTGTACTAAGTATGTGAGCAATGCATGTACATGGTGAAAACATGCTAGGTATACTTGAATAACTGAAATCATGCTTTTAAAGGATAACTGAATGCAATGACTCTAAAATATCATAAGCCGAAGCATAAACATAAGTAATAAGTCTAAAATCTGATTTAGAGTCAAATGCAACTTTAATCATAAACTGTTTCTGTGGGAGGTTCTATAACCGACATCGACCATGTGAGCTACATGGAATTCGATGTATACACCCCATCGAGAGGACCTAATGTACCTTGCCAGGGGTACAAAGGCATGACTGTAATGTGATCACCTGAAATTGATGCCCAGCACGAGACTTAACCTACTGGGGCAACGTAGTTCTGGGACTCATGGTACTCTCACCCGTCCAACTCGGTGCTAATACTACTCCCAAAAACATACATATAGCTCATATAATACCAATGACATATCTGATGCCAAAGCTGTTCAGAACCAATGACATATCTAATGCCAAAGCTATGTAAAACTAATGACATATCTAATGTCAAAGCTATTTTGAAAAGCAAAAGACATATATGATGCTATGCAATTCAAAGTCATAATCTTAAGGCTTAGCTTAGCCATAGTTCAAAACATGTTTTTCATATTAAATTCATACTTGAAGAATCATACATGCAATTTCATAAGTTCATAAGTGCCATGATAGCTAATCATGCTAATTTCCTCTTAGAAACATGTAAATTCATGGGTTCATGCTAGAAATCCACTTTCATGCTTGGGCTTTCAAAATCAATGAAAGAATCATAATCAAATCATGAATAATCAAGAGGAAACCATGGATTTAAACATAGAAACTGATTTCATAATTTTTTCCCAATTTTTGGTTCAAAACCCTAGTTTCATAACTTTATAATTCAAATTCATGAGTTGGGGATTTTGGGCACATGGGTGGAAGAAACCCTTGCTAAAGACCCACATACCTTGGATGAAGATTACCCACATCAATGAAAAAGATTTGGAGACTTGACTTGGAGCTTGGAGACTTGAGTTTGAAGAGGGATTTTCCTTTTTGGGAGGAGAATGAGGAACTTAGGATGAACTTAGGGTAATATGGGTGAAAACCCTTCTAAAAGTAGTCAAAATGACTTCACTTAATACATAATAGGGTGGGAAATGACCAAAATGCCCATTGGAATTAATTAGAAGAAAGCTGGAAATGTGGTCAACTTCAGGGATCACAAGTGGAGTATACGACTCGTAGACCATCCCACGACTCGTGGATCCCTAATCGTGGAAGCTGCCAGAAATTTCAACCTGCAGGAGGCCTTCTACGACTCGACAAGATGACTCGTGGAAGCTTCCACGAGTCATAGAACTTAGTCGTGGAACTCAGGGGATTGACTTACCTCTGATCAAGCTTCCACGAGTCCACAACACGACTCATAGAAACTTCTACGAGTCGTGGAAGTGACTCGTGGTGGTCAGTACTGAAGGTGGTCTGCAGGACTGGGATCACGAGTCACTCCCACAACTCGTGGACTTGACCCGTGGTCCCTGGAACCTTGGATATCTCTAATGTGTTTCTCTTGGACAACTGGATACGTGCACGGGGTGTTACAACCGCAAATGGCCACATGTGAATTGCATGTTGCAGTGCACATGCCGTACAAAATTTTCTTTCCACTTAGCCATTTTTTCAATCTTCATGCATTCCTAAAACACACCAAAAACAACATAAGGTAAAAGAAATAAACTATAACTACTTGGGTTGCCTCCCAAGAAGCACTTCAATGGAAAAGATTTGGAGACTTGACTTGGAGCTTGGAGCTTGGAGACTTGAGTTTGAAGAAGGATTTTCCTTTTTGCGAGTGAACTTAGGGTAATATGGGTGAAAACCTTTCTAAAAGTAGTCAAAACGACTCCACTTAATACATAATAGGGTGGAAAATGACCAAAATGCCCCTAGGAATTAATTAGAAGAAATTTGGAAATTTGGTCAACTTCAGGGATCACGAGTGGAGTCTACGACTCGTAGCCATCCCACGACTCGTGGATCCCTAATCGTGGAAGATACCAGAAATTTCAACCTACAGGAGGCCTTCTACGACTCGACAAGATGACTCGTGGAAGCTTCCATCAGTCATAGAACTTATTCGTGAAACTCAGGGGATTGACTGACCTCTGATCAAGCTTTCACGAGTCCACAGCACGACCCATAGAAACTTCTACGAGTCATGGAAGTGACTCGTGGTGGTTAGTACTGAAGCTGGTTTGTAGGACTGGGATCACGAGTCACTCCCACGACACATGGAACCTTCCACGACTCGTGGACTTGACCCATGGTCCCTGGAACCTTGGATTTATCTGAAGTTTTTCTCTTGGATAGCTGGATACATGCACGGGGTGTTACAATATCCCCCCCTTCGGATCATTCGTTCTCGAATAAAGGCTAGACAAGTGAAACTGAGGGGAAAATAGCCCAACCAAATATCAAAACATAGAAATCAATGGGTAATCACAAAACCAAACTTTTCAACTTGATAACATAATAGACTAACTTTGTAAAACATATATGCATGCTAGGATCATGAGAGAAACCGGTGGAATAGAACCAGAGTGATACACTAAGGAGGAAACTAGTACCTCAAGCTGGAACTGAGTCAGAAGGAAAGAGATGAGGATATTTGGCCTTCATGGCCTCTTCCGCTTCCGAAGTAGCACCTTCAACAAGTTGATTCCTCCAAAGGACTTTTACCGAACCGACCTCTTTGTTTCGCAACCTCCAAACCTGATGATCAAGGATCTCCACGGGAACCTCCTCATAGGTGAGACTATCCTTCACACCTATATCTTCCAAAGGAAAAATCAAGCTCGGATCACCAACACACTTCTTCAACAAGAAAACATGGAAAACTGGATGAATCGCTTCCAACTCCGTTGGCAACTCCAACTCATAAGCAACACTACCAACTCTCCTCAAAATTTGATAAGGACCTAAAAAACAGGGACTAAGTTTTCCCTTCTTACCAAACCTTATCACACCCTTCATGGGTGACACCCTAAGGAAAACCCAATCATCGACTTCAAATTCTAACTCCCTTCTCCTCACATCCGCATAAGATTTCTGTCGACTCTGAGCGGTCTTCAACCTTTCCCGAATAAGCTAAACTTTCTCCATAGTCTCATGAACCGAATCTGGACCAATCAAGGCTGCCTCACCAACCTAAAACCAACCAATAGGAGATCTACACCTCTGGCCATAAAGTGCCTTATATGGAGCCATCTGGATGCTAGAGTGAAATTTGTTGTTGTAGGCAAACTCGATAAGAGGTAAGTGATCGTCCCAATTTTCTTTGAAGTCAATAACAAAAGCCCTCACATATCCTCCAAAGTCTAAATAGTACGCTCGTCCTGGCCATCTGTCTGAGGGTGAAAAGATGTGCTAAGCTTCACCTTAGTACCAAGACCTTTCTGAAACGACCTCCAAATCTGAGATGTAAACTGAGGACCTCTATCCGAAATGATGGACAAGGGAACACCATGCAACTGGACTATCTCCCGAATATAGAGTCTGGCATAATCATCCGCAATATTCTTAGTCTTAATAGCCAAGAAATGGGATAACTTGGTCATCCGATAGACAATCACCCAAATGGAATCATGTTGCCTTCGAGTACGAGGCAAACCCGTAATAAAGTCTATATTGATTGCTTCCCATTTCCAAGTGGGAAGGTCAATATCCTGAAGCATACAACCTGGTCTTTCATGTTCCACCTTTACCTATTGACAGTTGGGACACTTATCCACAAACCCGTCTATGTCCTTCTTCATACCATTCCATCAAAAGACTTCCCGTAGGTCACGGTACATCTTAGTGGCACCTGGATGAATGGAGTATCTAGAACTGTGAGCCTCAGACAAAATCTGCTATCTCAACCCATCAACATCTGACACACACAAGCGACCCTGATAACGAAACACACCATCTCCCCCCTGGGACCTTTGCTGATGAACTGCACCCTTAAGCTGAAGTAGAGCGGGATCTTGGTCTTGCATGGCTTTCACCTCAGCCACTAAGGATGATTCGGCACCATTAGTCACAATCACACCACCTTCGGTGGGGTCCATAAGGCAAACTCCCAATCGAGCAAGACTATGAACTTCTTTAACCAATTCCTTCTTTCCATCTTCAATAGAAGCTACACTCCCCATGGATAACCTACTCAAAGCATCCTCCACCACGTTGGCCTTACTCGGATGGTAAAGCACACTCATATCATAATCCTTAAGGAGTTCAAGCCATCTCCTTTGTCGCAAATTCAATTCTTTTTGAGTGAACACATATTGAAAACTTTTATGATCGGTGAAAACATCCACATGCACACCATACAAGTAGTGTCTCCAAATCTTCAAAGCAAAAACCACGGTCGCTAGCTCAAGATCATGAGTAGGGTAGTTCTTCTCATGTACCTTAAGCTGTTTCGAGGCATAAGCAATCACCTTGCCCCATTGCATCAAAACACAACCCAAACCAATTTTGGAGGCATCACAATACACAACAAAATCATCAAGGCCCTCGGGTAGGGCCAACACTGGAGCTGTAGTCAATCGAGTCTTCAATTCCTGAAAACTTTTCTCACAAGATTCGTACCACTGGAACTTAACCTTTTTCTACGTCAATCGGGTCAACGGAGAAGCAAGGGAAGAAAACCATTCCACAAATCTCCTATAGTAACCAGCCAAACCCAAGAAACTTCTAATATCGGACGGAGAAGTGGGTCTAGGATAGTTCTTTACCACTTCAATCTTTTGAGAATCAACCCGAATACCATCACTAGTCAAAATGTGACCCAGAAAAGCAACAGACTGCATCCAAAACTCGCACTTGCTAAACTTAGCAAATAACTGTCTATCCTTGAGAGTTTGCAACACAACCCTCAAGTGATCCGCATGCTCCTCCTCATTCCGAGAGTAGATGAGGATATCATAAATGATAACAATCACAAACATATCCAAATACCGTTTGAACACACGGTTCATCAAATTCATAAAAGATGCAGGAGCATTCATTAGACCAAAAGACATAATAACAAACTCATAATGACCATATCGAGTCCTAAAGGCTGTCTTCGGGATATCACATTCCCGAACCCGAAGCTGATGATAACCGGATCTAAGGTTGATTTTGGAGAAGAAACTAGCACCCTAAAGCTGATCGAACAAGTCATCAATCCTATAAATGGGATACATATTTTTGATTGTGACCTTGTTCAACTGACGGTAATCAAAACACATTCTAAGAGATCCATTCTTCTTCCAAACAAACAAAACTGGGGCACCCCAAGATGAAATACTAAGCCTGATGAAACCCTTATCAAGCAAGTCTTTCAACTAATCTTTCAACTCTTTAAGTTCTGCGGCGGCCATTCTATAGGGAGGAATAGAGATAGGATTCATATCCGGAAGAAGATCTATCCCAAAGTCAATTTCCCGCTCGGGAGGGATTCCAACAAATCATCGAGGAACACTTTTAGGAATTCTTTCACAACAGTAACAGACTGAATAGTCGGGGTCTCGGACTCCGTGTCCATAACCCAAACTATATGATAGACAACCCTTAGAAATCATCTTCCTAGCCTTAAGATAAGATATGAAATGACCCTTCGAATAAACGGGACTACCTTGCCATTCTAAGAAAGGTTCATGAGGAAACTTGAAACTAACCACACAAGTGCGGCAATCAACTGAGGTATAATATGCATACAACCAATCCATACCAAGGATAACATCAAAGTCGGTCATCTCCAACTCTACTAAATCCACTGAAGTGACTCAATGAAGGACTAAGATAGGGCAATTTCAATAGACACTTTTGGCTAGGACTGACTCACCAACAGAAGTAGAAACATGAAAGGGTTCTAAAAGCATTTCGGGACCAGTCTCAAACTTACAAGCAACATAAGGGGTTACAAAAGATAAAGAGGCACCGAGGTCCAACAAAGCATACACATCATGAGAAAAGACCTTCAACATACCGATAACCACATCGGGAGAACTCTCCTGATCCTATCGGGAGGACATAGCATAGAGACGGTTCTGGCGCTGACCACTAGAACTAGAAGCTGCGCCGAAGGGGCTGGTCTACCTCAAGAAGCTGCTGGGGTAGACTGAGTTGTACCTCCCTGTCCCTTCCTAGCTGAAGGACAATCCTTAATATGATGCCCAGGCTGACCACAACCAAAGCAACCCTCTCTACCGGCTAAACACTCACCGAGATGATTCTTTCCACACCTGGTACAAGGAGGTAAAGAAGACCCCTTTGCACCACCACCCTGAGAATACGAGCCTGCACCTCTACCGGACTGATCATGGCGGGTCTTGAAGGCGTGAGAAGGAGCACTAGCAGAAGAGTGAACAGGGCCTGAAGACTTCTTCTGGAAAGATGAGTGATGTCTACCACCGGACCTCTGATGGCTAAAACCTGATCCCTCAGATCTACCTCTCTTGTTCTCCCTAGCCATCTCCCTAAGCTTATCGCCCTCAATCTGATGGGCATGAGTCATAAGTCGAGAGATGTTCATGTCACTCAACAACAAAGCAGACCTACATTCCTTCTTCACTATATCAAAAATACCATAGATGAATTTGCTCATTTGATCATGCGGGTCTGCTACCATGGAGGGAGCATGCCTAGACAACTATGTGAACTTCAAACTATACTCTTGCACCGACATCGAACCTTGTCTCAAGTTCACAAATACCTCTACTTTCGCTTGCCTCAACTCACGGGGAAAGAACCTATCAAGAAAGACTCTCTCAAAACACTCCCAAGTCATGGGGATTGCATCCCTCACCCTAGCCTCCTTTCATTTCGTGAACCAAATATGAGCCACATCCTTGAGTTGATAGGATGCAAGCTCCACATAATCAACACCCTCTACTTGCATAACCTCAAAGATCTTCTTCACTTCATCAACAAAGTTGAGCGGATCCTCTCCCACTTTTGAACCGCAAAACTCCGGTCGGTTCATACGGATAAAGTCATGAACTCGGTCCACTACCCCACCTTGAGGATGAGCGGGGGCATGAGCTTGTTGATTTGCTAAAGTCTGAGCTAGAAAATAGATAGCATTCCTAAACTCATCATTCGTGACATTGGGAATCGAAACTTGAGGAGCGGCATTCCGAGCGGCTCGGGGAGGCATAGCACGTCGAGGAGGCATAATCTGAAATGCATAAGATAAGGATTAGAGAAATATTAGACTTAAGCTCTATCGCAGGATGTGATCATGAAAGAAGTAAAGTTTCTTTTCTAAGACACCTCATAGCTTCCCTTTCATATGTGTGGCATGCTTTACACACATGAAAGAGACTCTACTCGATGCGGCTTTCAGACATCATAGGACTCTTGAACTTGAGGATCTGATACCAAGTTTGTCACAACCCGAGGCTACCCCCTAGATGTAACACGGACCCACAAGGATCCCAAGTTAACCATTGGTCATAGAATTCACAAGCATAACAAGATAAGCGGAAGCAATCTAAGATAGAAACTCAGAATATCATAAATAGAAGTCAATTACAAAGTACAACTTGGAAATAATCTCATAAGGTCTATGTCTAAAAATCCTCTAATACTATCATAGAGAGTTATTTGGACAACACCCCCAATTAACTTGAACATCTGAAAATAAAGAAAACATAAAACTAAGGTGGAGCCTAGCCCTCGGACTATGAGGACTCACCAATAGCTAAGTAGGAGTGGCCGGATCTCTAGCCATGGATCTGAGTAGGAACACCTGAGTCTGCATCATAAAAGGGTGAAGCGCAATATGCGTTAGTACTATGGAATTGTACTAAGTATGTGAGCAATGCATGAACATGGTGAAAACATGCTAGGTATACTTGAATAACTGAAATCATGGTTTTAAAGGATAACTGAATTCAATGACTCTAAAATATCATAAGCCGAAGCATAAACATAAGTAATAAGTCTGAAATCTGATTTAGAGTCAAATGCAACTTTAATCATAAACTGTTTCTGTGGGAGGTTCTATAACCGACATAGACCATGTGAGCTACACGGAATCCGATGTATACGCCCCATCGAGAAGACCTAATGTACCTTGCCAGGGGTACAAAGTCATGACTGTAACGTGATCACCTGAAACTCATTCCCAATACGAGACTTAATCTACGTGGGCAACGTAGTTCTGGGACTCATGGGTACTCTCACCCATCCAACTCGATGCTAATACTACTCCCAAAAACATACATATAGCTCATATAATAACAATGAAATATCTGATGCCTAAGCTATTCAAAACCAATGAAATATCTAATGCCAAAGCTAAGTAAAAACCAATGACATATCTAATGCCAAATCTATGTAAAACCAATGACATATCGAATGCCAAAGCTATTTTGAAAAGCAAAAGATATATCTGATGCTATGCAAGGAACCTGATAAAAATATGCATTTCATACTAAATTCATACATGAAGATGCTTTTCATACATGCAATTTCATAAGTTCATAAGTGCCATGATAGCTAATCATGCTAATTTCCTCTTGGAAACATGTAAATTCATGGGTTCATGCTAGAAATTCACTTTCATGCTTGGGCTTTCAAGATCAATGAATGAATAATAATCAAATCATGAATAATCAAGAGGAAACCATGGATTTAAACATAGAAACTAATTTCATAAATTTTCCCCAGTTTTTGGTTCAAAACCCTAGTTTCATAACTTTATAATTCAAATTCATGAGTTGGGGATTTTGGGCACATGGGTGGAAGAAACCCTTGCTAAAGACCCACATACCTTGGATGAAGATTACCCACATCAATGGAAAAGATTTGGAGACTTGACTTGGAGCTTGGAGACTTGAGTTTGAAGAGGGATTTTCCTTTTTGGGAGGAGAATGAGGAACTTAGGATGAACTTAGGGTAATATGGGTGAAAACCCTTCTAAAAGTAGTCAAAATGACTTCACTTAATACATAATAGGGTGGGAAATGACCAAAATGCCCATTGGAATTAATTAGAAGAAAGCTGGAAATGTGGTCAACTTCAGGGATCACAAGTGGAGTATACGACTCGTAGACCATCCCACGACTCGTGGATCCCTAATCGTGGAAGCTGCCAGAAATTTCAACCTGCAGGAGGCCTTCTACGACTCGACAAGATGACTCGTGGAAGCTTCCACGAGTCATAGAACTTATTCGTGGAACTCAGGGGATTGACTTACCTCTGATCAAGCTTCCACGAGTCCACAACACGACTCATAGAAACTTCTACGAGTCGTGGAAGTGACTCGTGGTGGTCAGTACTGAAGGTGGTCTGCAGGACTGGGATCACGAGTCACTCCCACAACTCGTGGACTTGACCCGTGGTCCCTGGAACCTTGGATATCTCTAATGTGTTTCTCTTGGACAACTGGATACGTGCACGGGGTGTTACAACCGCAAATGGCCACATGTGAATTGCATGTTGCAGTGCACATGCCGTACAAAATTTTCTTTCCACTTAGCCATTTTTTCAATCTTCATGCATTCCTAAAACACACCAAAAACAACATAAGGTAAAAGAAATAAACTATAACTACTTGGGTTGCCTCCCAAGAAGCACTTGATTTTATGTCATGACACGATAATAGTACCTGATGAATCAATCATTGCCCGGGTTCATGCCAATACAATTGGCACAATCCCAACCAAAACACCATAAGTACTTCTTTAAGATTTTTTTCACCTCCTCTCTTTGCCAAGTTGACAACTTCATAGATACAGACAATTGAAGAGTGCCCTTAGGATCCATGTGCATGTCTACCAAATATGGTGGTTTAGACATAATAAATTCCTCGGTATGCTTCTTTCCACTATTATTGTAGACAATAAGTTGACCTTCAGGTGGTTTTCTTTCAATTGCATCTCCCTAAGGCCTTCCAACTCAACATTGACTAAGGCTCTTCGCATAGATAAGAATGGGCGCCCTAGGAGAATAGGCACTTCGAGATCAACTTCACTATCCAATACCACAAAATCAGCCGACAAGATGAACTTCTCCACTTTTACCAATACATCAAACAATATCCCCACCAGGCGCTTAATCAAACGATCATCCATTAGCAACCTCATTGGTGTGAGTTTAGGAGGACCTAAACCTAACTTTCTAAAGATCACGAGGTGCATCAAATTGATGCCTTATTCGAGGTCACACAAGGTTTTTCTGAACAAGAAGACACCAATAGTGAAAGGAATGGTGAAAGCTCCCTGATCATCCCATTTAGGGGCTTTATTGATTTTCGTACAACACTATAACTGTGGGACACTTCAACTGTCCCCATATCAATCACTCTTTTCTTCTTCAACAATTCCTTTATGAATTTAGCATAACCCGGCATTTACATGAGAGTATCAACCAAAGGAATATTGATAGATAGTTTGCTAAACATTTCTACAAACTTTTTGAATTGATTTTTTTTTCTTGATTAACCTTAGAGGATATAGAGAAGGACCTTTAGGCAATGACCTTGGCTCACTAGAGGCTTCCTCTTCTATCTCAATTACAACTTAAGGTGGTGACTCGATATTATCCTTCTTCTCATTCAGACTATCATCATTATACCCCACATTGAGTGCACTAAACTTCACCCCAATATCTAGACTTACATCACTACTCTTCTCAATCGCGACTTCTTTGGTCGGTTTTCTTAAACCATCAAGCATTCTCCCACTTCTAGAGACAATTAACATTATGTGACCATTATTCTTTGGGTTTGCAAAAGTATCACTTGGAAGGGTACCTTTCAAATGAAGGTTCCTTTGAGATTCCAAATGTTTGATGGATGCCGAGTGTGAACTCACTATTTGATAAAGAGTAGACACTTCACTCTTCAAATATTTTATCCTGTTATCCATAGACTCAACCTTTTGTAGCACTTTTAACAACATACCTTAAATTTTGAAGTTCACGGGGTCACTCACACTTGGTTGGAATGGGGAAACATCAGCTTTGGGTGGAGGTACATAGGTATTAGCACTTAGATGATTGTAGTGATAACCATCTCTCTCACGCTCTCTCCATTGACCTTTATGGTCTTGACCTTACTATTTATCCCTCCTTTGAGTGCCTTCATCTTGATTCTCATACCTCGGATGCCAAGGAACTTTATTAGTACCTTGATATCCGTTACGAGAACCCGCTGATAGAAAACAAGCTTCCTCATGCATAGGAGAGTAAGCACCCTTCTCATGACCTCTTAAACCATAAGTAACCACGATATTTACTCTTTTGGTTCTGGCTCCCATTATATGCTTGGACAACAAGTCAATCTGGGTCACCATTCTGGCCATGGTCTTATCTATTTCCTCCTCCTTTCTCCTCATCTCATTAGTCATTATGGAGGAAGTAAAACTCAATGAAACTTCATCCACTCTAGTATGCCATGCTCTATTGGTTTTTGTCATTCGATCTAAGAGAGCCAAAGCAAGACCATAATTTTGGTCCTGGAGAGTCCTATATGTTATGTTTTTAGCCACCAATTTTTTCATAGAGTCTAGTGCTCGATAGAAGCTTTGGAGAAGAACCCCTTCTGGAAACCCATGGTTTGGACATAACAATGGCTTATTTTTGAACCTTAGCCATACTTCATGTAATGGCTCATCTGGTAGTTGTCAAAAAATGGTGATCTCATCTCTTAACTGCATCATATGGGAAGGTGGAAAAAATTTGACCAAGAAGGCTTCAATTAATCCATTCCAAGACGTAATAGATCCCTTTGGGAGCTCTTCAAGCCACACAGTTGCTTCTCCCATAAGAGAGAATGGGAACAACAAAGTCGGATCAACTCTTGAGAAATGTTTTTGTCACGACCCGATTTCTCAAGTCATGATGGCACCCACAATTCCCCAGTAGGCGAACCAATTCTCGTAGCCCAGAATGGTTAGTAATGGGCTACTACCTAACCAAAACGCACCAGCAAGAAGAAATAAGCGAAAGCAAAAGTTGAATATAAATACATAAAGGAAACTACACCAACCCCAAGACTTGGTACCAATAGTACAGAAACTTCTAATAGGATACAAGTGCTAGTAGTAACAAAATACAAGATAAATTGCCTCCGAAAGTACAAGGAGCAATAGTACAACATATGAGATGTAGACAAGCCCCGACCATCAGGCACTCACCCTAGTCTCAAAGATCGAAAAGCTGCACGAGTCTCTAACGTGATCAACGGCGAAAGCTCAGCTAATATCTGCACAAAAAAGTGCAAAAGTGTAGTATGAGCACCAAAACCACGGGTACTCAGTAGGTATCATAGGCCGACTGAGCGCATATAAGAGATAAAAGCAGTAAGTAACAAATAGCAAGAAAGCAGTCACTGAGGCAATAAGCAAGGCACAAGGAGCTAGCACAGATCATCCATAACCAAGAGCTTCAAGTAACACATGCTAGCACAGAGATACAATTACACAGAATCACAGGTGAAGGAAAGGAGAACGCACCTGGAGTCCTTGCACAACAATATAAGTAAGTAGAGAGAGAGTTGAGAAAATGGCGGTATACCGGTAACCTCAAGTGGAAGGAAAAGACGGAGAGTAGTCTAACATACTCAAAATGGAATCAACCAGTACAAGGAAATAATAACACCAATCCAATCATATGATAGCATAACCAGGGAATCACCTCACAAGTACAACCCTAGGATGAAATAACTAGGCCATAATAACCGAGAGATACCACTCAGATTCCCACAAGAATAGAACCAGAGTCTCACACTCTGCTCAGAAGGCCACACAAAAGTACCTCAATAATATAGGACTCCAAAGCCCTCTCAATAATGAAAAATCCCACAACCAAAGCCTCAACAGGCTAGCCATCAGTAATCTTTCAAGAACCGGGTGCCAAGACAAGCTCTAAATAAAGACATGAGTAAATATAGTCTACCTACAGTCCCAACAGCCGCCCATACAACCGAGGAACACAATCAAGTGAAAGTAAACCCTTCGGCATCCCATACTACCGGAGCGTACACTGAACACACAACAAACAAGGGTGGAATCCAATGCATGATATGATATGATATGAAATAGAACCTCTGTATGTACCTCCTCCGGTGCCAATTGGGCCAAGCAGGCAGGTTCCATAGAAGGACTCAGCCTATATACCTCTACTCCACCGTCTACCCTTCCCTCTGGTGCACGCAGCCCGAAGCCCCAGGCCCGGAGCGGCAAGGTCCATGGAGGTCCCCGACCCCATACTAAAACCCAGTATCAAGACATGTCATCCGGGATCAAGATAGGGATCAAGATAGAGACCCAGTCTCAAATATGCATACCCAGAACCTGTCCAGGACTAAAGTAGTATAAAATGCCTCAAAAACCCCTCCAAGGGTACCCGGGCGTAACCGGGTCTAAAACTATAGTTAATCAAGTCTAGTGCTCCGCCCTGCAGAGACTAGTATTTGTAATAAAATCAAGTATGGTGCTCTGCCCCTCAGAGACTAGTATCAGTAATAAAATTAAGTCTGGTGCTCTGCCCCGCAGAGACTAGTATCAGTAATAAAATCAAGTCTGGTGCTCTGCCCTGCAGAAACTAGTACCAGTAATAAAATCAGTGCGAAAACATCCAAAAATCCCTTTTTTTATCATCAACAGTACCAAAAAGGGCCCCCAGGGCCATGCAGATTTAGGAAAACTGTCAGTAGTGGCTCACAGCCAAAACTATAGTAAAACAGGCAGGGGAAAACCTTTTTCATGGATGATATGCTCGCACACAAATATAAAAGTAGCCAAACAGCTCACAACAATTCCTATCAGCCCTGCACAGGCCCAATAGCTACTCAGCAGACTAGCCTAAAAGGATAATATCTATGTCCGAGACTCGCGTACATTCCCAAATAGACCACCATCTATGTTCCAGAGTCAATACAAGGCCACACAGGACCACAAGGGTAATATACAATACTACGCGAATACTACAAACAACGCATGAAATAACAGACGAACAAGGTGGACAAGGTCTGGGGTACCAACCTATAACAACCCATCCAAGGATGCTAATTAATGCAGTTATAGCCTATATTCGCAGAGTCTAGATAGGGGAAAACAATAACCTACCTGTCATCCGATGACTAGCTGCGGGAACGGCGTCGTCCAGACTTGAACTGCTCTGGGAAGCTCCAAATCACAAAAGAATACTTTTAACTAAAGCCCCAAAGGCGTCTTTATGAAGGCTGCCCAACCAAGGTAATGGAAAAATTGCTAGAATCGATGAGGCTGCAAGAACGAGCCTGTCACACCCCAAACCATGGGAGGCATGACCGATACCCGGAGCCCCAAAAGGCCGAGGGTGTCAAAATAGAGTGTATCTCTATTGAACTTGCTGGGGGTCTGAGACCGACAAGGTCTCTAAGCATAGCAATTTGAAACACTAAATGCTCAATAGTAGTTAAGCAACTCAAGGCCGACAAGGCTATTATCATAGTAGATAGCTAATAACAAGGCCGACAAGGCCATACCCAACACTGATATACATATACATGTCTACAAGCCTCTAGGAGTAAGTAAAATATCTCATGTCCAGGACAGGGCCCTGGACTACCCATAAGTTGTACATATACATAACCTGGCCAAAATATAAGCTAGACCTCTGACTCGTCAGCTCCAGGAAGAATAGAGCTTACCAAAATGGCTGAACTTTGCAACTCCTACTGAAGAGATCTGTCTGGATATCTGTCTGGACCTGCAGGTATATATGCAGCGCCCCCAGGCAATGGGGACGTCAGTATGACAATAATGTACTGGCATGTAAGGTAGAAACATAAAAGCAAGTCGCAAGTAGTAAATCCGAACAAGATATAATATGAAACTTGTAAACTGTAATTGGTAAGACTCATTAAGCTCTTTCTCCTTTATTCTTTTTAGAACATAACATATGCATTAAATCACGCTGCAACTCACTCTTTATAACCCACACTGAACCACAATAGCGCCTCGGCGCACCCTATATTTAATAGCCTCAATATGGCAGTAGCGCCTCGGTGCACACTATGTATATAATGGCCTCAATATGGCAGTAGCACCTCGGTGCACACTATGTATATAATGGCCTCAATATGGCAGTAGCACCTCGGTGCACACTATGTATATAATAGCCTCAATATGGCAGTAGCACCTCGGTGCACACTAACACGCAAACCACCCATAATAAGTGTATTACTAGATTGACCTTCAAAACTATTCTTGTTATTTATGAAGGTTCATTTAGATAACTTCTTTAGCCTTGGCTTACTAGGTGTTGGACTCAACATACCAAACACATATAAATGGGGATTTGACTTTTTAACTTTCCTTGTATACTTTCTAAAGCTTGATTAGAGATCACAATACAAAGAAGAAACTTGACAAAAGGATAACTTACATTTCGTGCAAAAAGAATCAGATTTTTATAAGAAGGCGACTTGAATCACCATAATGTATAAATTAGTTCCTTAAGACTTGTTGAGTTACCAAATCAGCTCTCTTACAACAAAATACTCAAATTCCTTTTTTCGGAGATTTAGAGTTCTATTTCTAGATTCATGCCGATAAGGAATAAAGAAGCCTTAACATACCTCGTTCCTTCCGAAGATTGCGCTTACCACAACTTGGACTTTCCTTTATTAAGTTAATATACAACACAAGGGTATAATGAAGCTAATATTAGCTCTTAAACCTGATGCAACCTTTCCAAAACAGTAGCTAAACATTTCCCGGGCAGATTTACGTATTTTGCATTAATTAAAGGTGTATCGTCACACCTTCCTCCCCTTATCCAATACACATCACACACACACCAACCTACTGCCTCCAATAATACAAAACACATCAAACACCCCCTACACAACCCACCATGCCGAAATACAATAGCAACACATTGAACTCACGGCTTCCGATCGCCGTCCCGTGAGTTCTTAACAACAATTCAACAACAATTGTTCATCCGAACTTCAATCCAAAAATAATATTATGGGCAGAGTACTTACCACACTTGAAGGTGTGTTTTTATCCTCTTTTTATTGATGCTTTAAAAGCTTAAGTACCCCCTACACATACACCAACAAGAGAAGAAGAAATCTCTTAATTGTTACACAATTTCCATGTGTTAAATCATAAGAAAGGGGCTGCCATAGTTCATGTATTTCTTACCATAGGATATCCTAGCTATATGTAGTAGATTAATACCAAGATAACAAGTTGTTTAACTCACCTTAAACTTCAATTAATCTTGGTCTTCTTAGAACCCTAAAGGGAGAGAAGGGCT
>QJPP01004315.1:0-98497 GCA_003996215.1 Jaltomata sinuosa
TGTATATATATATTCCTGTTATCTATTCTCTTCATCTTGTTCCCTCACTTTTGCTTATTAAACTACTCTCCCGCTTATTTGTTAGATAGTAGCCCATTACTAACTGTCCTGGGCTACGGGAATTGGTTTGCCTACTGGGGGGTTGTAGGTGCCATCATGACCGAGAAATCGGGTCGTGACACTTTCCTTTGTTTATTTCCGTAATTTTGGGTTGGATTATTCGTGGACGAACGATGGGTAAATTGGTATTTGTTGTAATGACCGGGTTTGTCATTATGGGTAAACTTCTCGTGCCAAGTTTCGAGTCAGAAAACTTCCGAGTTTGGGAGTTGAAAATTCTGGGCTAAGCTAGTCTCGACCAATTTTGGAGCGAGGTATGGTCTAGGGCAATTCGGGTAAGTATTGGGTAAAGAGTCTTGATTTGAGCTAGTTATCCATTTATCTAAGACATAAAGGAGTCCGGGGGACTTTTCGGAATCGAATTCGGGTAAGTAGAACTCCCGGTATCAAGGTTGACGTGAAGGGGTTATTCCAGAACATCAGGAAAATAAGTGTGTTATAAAATAGACCAATTTGGGGGAATTTACTACTTTCTGTCCAGTGTCAATCGCCATAGCGGTTGACACACCGCCAGAGCGACCTCTGCCGTAGCGGAGAAAATACCGCTACAGCAAAAGTCAACGTCGATCAGCCTCTGCCATGGTGGTCGACTCCTCTACGGCGGTACCACTACAGTGGAACGGACCACTATAGTGGAGCGTTATGGGATTTAATGCAGAAACTTTCCCAAAATAGTCAGTTTTCAACAAGGACGTTTTGGGAGAAGGGCAAGATGATTTTGGGCGATTTTCCTTCGTTCTCCATTATTTTTCATCCCAAAGGTAAGGATTCTACTCCCCAAACTCCGTACTATCTCTCTTACGCTTTAGAATTGCTAGGGATGGACTTGGAAGAAGGTTTGGAATGACCTAGGAATGGAAGAATCCAGGGAAAAAGGGGATTCTAGGGTGCTAGATTTCTTGGGTCTTGATTATTGATGATGGGTGATGATCACTTAGCCATAATTCTCTAAAGGTATCCGTAAAACTGATGAATTTAGGTGAATTAATGGTGGTAAAGCCCGGGAATGGGTGGAATGATCATAGGTTGGCCTGGGGATTGGGATTTTGTATAATCCAGGTACTTTTGGGTCAGTAATTGATTATAGTTCTTGCATATTTGTTTCTACACCAAGAACAAGCAAGGAATCCTGAAAAGGGGAAAGCTCCGGTTTAATAGAGCTTGGAATATTTCGAGGTAGGTGATGGTTTGATTTCTAATATGCATTATGTGTTCACGTACTATTTTATAGTAGTGTATGAGTTGCATGTTTAGGGAATGAATTGTGAATGTCTAGTTGTCCGGTAATCAGTCTTGTGAAATGAACTTCTTTTGTTTGCTTGTTGGTTTTATAAGTATGTTTGTTCATTGGTTGTGATTGATTTGGACTTGTTATGACATTCAATTGGCTCGGGTACCACGCCTGGTACAAAAATTACTAACAGTTGGCTCGGGTACCATGCCTGGTACGGATATACTAACGGTTGGCTCAGGTACCACGCCTGGTACGAGAATTCTAATGGTTGGCTCGGGTACCACGCCTAGTACGGGTTGTTTTGATTTCATTGTCTTATTCTTTGATGGTTCCATGAGGACCGGGTTGCATTCTTGAACTGTGATATCTGCATAGGGTCCATGAGAGGCCGGGTGATTTTATGTTGAATGTGAGATTGGTCTTAGAGTAGACCGGGATTGCATGTCTAACACTTAGGTGATGTTAAGGGGATCCTTGGTGGGTTTGGGTTATGTTGGGAAGGGATATATGTTGTTGTTTTTTGGTGTGGTCAATGGTTGTTATTTGGTTCATATGTTAATTAGCTTAGAGAGGGATTTAATATCTGGCTATTTGTTGACTTACTACATGTTTTCTGTACCTTACTATGCTATGGTTTACTGTTCATATTATGTTTATTGGAGTTGGCCGATGATCCTACCAGTACACGATGTTTGTGTACTGATTCTACACTTCCTTGTATTTTTGTGAGTACAGGCAATCTTCCGGCGGGTGACACGCGACCTCACCTATAGTCCCAGCGCTTTCAGACATCAAGGGTGAGTTGCTTCGATCAAGCTACCTTGGTCTCTTTCATTTCAGTTATGTCCCATTTATTTCGGTCTTAGACTCTTGTTTGTTTTGGGGTTGCATCCCCGTATTCTAGATATTTGGTAGTGCTTTGGTACGATGACTTTCAGGTTCTAGGGAGGAATTTTTCACAGGTTATTTATAATAGTTGAGATTGTTATTGAATTGTTAGTTTATTTTCTTGCACACTGGTTTTGAGCTGTTAGAACGGTTAAGTTCGGGGTCGTTGATGGTTTGCTCTCCCGGGAATTGGGTGGGTGCCACTCACAGTGGTCTGGATCGTGATAATTTTGTATAGTACTCATGTTTTGAAGGATCTAGAACTTGGCTTGGTAGTTACTTGAGGTGAAATCTTAGGACTCTCTTAGGGAAGAAAATGATTGTAGGCTTTCTTTGTTACCCTTGTTTAGCGTATATTGACCCACCATCGATTGAAATTGTCCGTAGTAAACTACTTTAAGCCTTGTCATAATCCACTTTCTTTGATAGCCAATGAATCCTTGTAGCCCCGTCCCTCATACGATAAATGTACTTGAATCTTATTCAGAAGTGTAGGGGAACTGAATTGTGAAAGAAAATCAAAAGAAAGGTCTATAAATTGTTCTATATTTTGAAAGGGTGAAATAATTTGCAGGATGATGCTTAATTTGATTTGAAAAAAGAAAAAAAAGCAAAGTTGAATGTTCAAGCATCGTCTTGAGGAGAAATTTTTGTGAGCAAGAATTGTGAAGAAAGTGATAAAAATATTGTGGTTGAAAGTGTTGTTGGGTGGTGCAATAGACTCAAGGATGTAGCGTACAAGGGGATGTGACATTACTATCCTTGTAATCTTACTTACTCTCTTACCCTACATTACAACCATTGCAAGTCCTACATGATCCCAACTTGAGAGATTCTATATTAGTGAAGAGTAACTCGATTACCAAGATTATGG
Organism: Jaltomata sinuosa; assembly: GCA_003996215.1. Lineage (NCBI taxonomy): Eukaryota > Viridiplantae > Streptophyta > Magnoliopsida > Solanales > Solanaceae > Jaltomata > Jaltomata sinuosa. The sequence goes on from QJPP01004315.1 coordinate 3,117, forward strand.
TATTCCCGAAGGGCATGATGTACTTTTTTGTGAGAGTGAGTGAGTTGATCTTCTTGTCTTAGATACATGTGAATAATTTCATACTTTGAGAGTCATGCATTTTCTTTCTTGTGAGATGGTTCAAGAATCGGTGTAGATTTAACTTTGAATGTCAATGAATAGCATGACGATGAGGAGTGTTGTGTGCATCTATGTAAATGGTTTGAGTTGATGTTTTATTTCTAATGACTTGTGTGTCAAGATTAGTAGTGCTTATATTTGTTCTAATTTATTCGGAACGAGCAAAATTTCAAGTGTGGAGGTATTTGATGGTCTATTTGACATAATTTTAATTAAATTTAGCCTTATATTGTGCAAGTATTGCTAATTTATTTTTTAAACTAGAGGAGACAGGCCCGTGCTTAACACGAGCCCAACATAGTAAATTAGTTTATTCAAGTTATAGGTATGTATTAGTGAAAAGGATGATCCAAAGAGTTAGAAATGAACATATTCATTCAACAATCTGCAAACTATATACCACTTAAATAACTTGCACCCAAAAAAGTCGGAAAGAATAAGAAAAGGAGGATGCTCAAGAAATTGTTACAAATATTCTCTTCTTCTAAAACCTACTATCTATATAAGCTTCTGGACTCTACGGTGTGCCTTGGGGAATATCAACTTCAAATCTTTGTATATATTTGCATTCTAGTGTAGACATTACTATTTGTTGTTCCTGCAAATTAGTGAAAAGTGCATGCACCAGAAGATTAGAGTCAGAATGTAATAGAGTAGTAAGAAATAGGATAGCCAATTAGATCTATATCTCTTACTAATAAACGATTCTAGTTTCATTTCATGTGCTGCAGTCAGAACTTGAGTCATCCTTCCAATGTTCCCCACAGTCTAACACCATCTAAAGCTCTGGAGCACGCTGATTATTAATTATTTTTGATGTGTTAATAATTATTCAAGAAATTAGCAAGGCCCCATAAGACACAATCATCAGTTATGTCCGAAAGGAGAGAACTAATTTTTACTAAATATAGAACATGTAAACCATCTAGCATATTCGATTCAGTCTTTTCTATTGATAGGAAACATGAAGCTAACCTGCGAATTTGAGGGGAGAAGTTTCTATTACCACATAACAGCAATAACATGGTAATCCAGCTTTTTATCGCAGCACTCGTGTCAGGGTAAATAAACCTTTAATTTTTCAATTTTAGAGCTGAATGATGCCTGCAAATTAAAATATATATTTCGAGATCAATACTATGATGTTATCATCCATTACTTCTATTACTCTCAAAGAATATCATTCTATAGTTGCATATTTCACATGCTTTTATAAAAGCTAAAGATTTTGTAGTTGTATTGTGTTGCAGAATGTGTACGTCATTCTTCTCTGCTACTGCTTGTACATTGGGCACTAAATGAGCCAAAAAGAATCATGAATAGCGAAAATATTTAATAAGCATATTTTTAACCAAGAAACTAATGGGGAAAAAGTAGAAGAGATTTTAAACCTTCATAGAATTCAAACACAAAATGGCCATCGAAGACTTTGAACAATGCCATCTGCTATTAATTTTCCTAAAGGTAAAAAGATTTGAGTCGTTCATATACACCTTGCTTGTAATCATGGTTGTTTAATACAACAGTTAAAATCACACAATTTTACTGCAGAAAGAAATCAAGCAGTCATTCAAATGTCATGGGATCATAGTTATTATTGGAAATTTTATTGTAACTCGCGATTGTTCCTTCCAAAACAAACAGGTAGTTCAGTTACTTGCACACAACCTCATTCACTAATCAAAGACGTGCAACCAACATGATTAAAAAATTCCTACTATATATACCGACGCATAATGTTTTAGGTATAACTACCATAAGTTCAATTATTGATCATTTTGGAGATAATTTTACAAACTGAGTATGAAGGATCTCCAAAAAAACAAACTAACATTTCAAGATCTCTATGCAAATGTTATTGATATAGTGAGAGGACCTCCAGCAATATGATTTAATATCATTGTTTTCTTTTGTCAGTATCCAACTCATAGTAGAAATAAGATATATTTTATGTTTCCATATCCAATCAAAAATACTATTATATAAATTAATGAGCACTCACAACTTAAAATTTGACAAAGTGAGGGATCTCGATATCCTCAGTTATGTTTTTTTCCTTCAGACCCATATAAAATTTGTACAAGAAATTCAAGAAACATGGTTGCTTTCATTATCAGTTGAAGCAACCACAAGGTTTTCATTGTTTGTACTCGCACTTATTCAACAGCTCGATTTGTTGTGCCTCCAAGAGGCGGATTCGAGAATAGAAACTCTCTACACTCGCGTGATCTTTTTCTCTTTTGAAAATGAAACTCATTTTAAGATGAGAATATACATTTGTTCTTTCTCTAAAGTGTCCACATATAGTTCTCTTTATTTTCCAAGTCATTTACTCAATTTCAACACATAATTGAAATTTAAAATTGAAAGATCACCAAGATATAAATGACTCTAATTAAAATAGCAAAGACACACAAATCGAAGAAAAAGTGATAAATTCTAAAAGAGTGAAGAAAAAAATACCCAGATGCACTACATACCCATGGTCAAGCACATATGCAATGTATTTCCCTGTCATTTTAGTATGTAAATAAATTTAAAAAAATCATTGTTCATCAACTACGCACAGGCCCACTTATCAATAACAAGGCTTAACTTAATGATAGGATCAATGATCGATAATTTCTTTAATACAACCTTCATCTCTTCCTTTCTTTCCATCACCTTTTTTCATTTGGCTTTTTCCTTAGCACTAAAAATAACATCATCATTCTCCATGTATGAATTTTGCTACACAAATTCAGAGGGAAAAATTCACTCCTTATGAATTTTGCTACACAAATTCTGAGGGAAAAATCCACTCTTACCCTTTTTCAACTTATATGGCAGAAGAAGAACATCAGAGACGGTTAATGAAAATATCAGCGAGATTCGACATTGAAAGAGTTAAGAAAGAGAAGTGCATACGAAAACATCTGAAAACTATGCTTGAGGTAGAAATGAAAATTGGAAGCCGACAACAGAGCGAGAAATAAAATAATTAAAATCACAAACACTAAAATCACAATTAATAAATAACATGACTGTTGATATAAAAATTAAGTAACGATAAAAAAAAATCTTATAGTTATCTCGGAAATTGAGGAGTTACCTCTCAATATGATCTACTCCTAGTAGATCACATACATCAGTTTCTTTGTCATCCTTCTCATTTATTCCACTTGAACTCTTAAAAAAATCTTATATGCATTTGAAGACTTTTCAATTGTTTGGTCCATCTGTAAAGTAATAGATGAATTCCATCGTAAAAATCATCAATTTTAAGCCTTAGCTAAAAATCTTAAATTTTCATATAAAGTATTAACTAAAAGAAAATTTATATGAAAAACCTCAGGAATGCAAAGAAGTAAACATTAAACAAACATAAAAGAGAGAAAAACAGAAACACTGAAAAGGTACAGAAGAAAGAGAGTAAGAAAGTTGAAAAACTCACCAAGCTGGATAACACCTCGAAGAAGTAAAGGGGTAAGAGAGTTGTAGATCAATGAAGGAAAAAGAGAATAAAGTGAAGAAAATTAAGAATTGCAGAGTTAATCTAAATTGATACACGTGCGTTGACGAGGTAGAAGTCCAGGATACATATCTAATACAATGGGATGTAAGTTTCACTAACTTTGCATAGTGCCGAGTCTTCCTATAACTATTTCAGGAAGGTATTTTGATGGCCTTTTAAGCTTAGCCGATCTTGCTTTTAACGGGTAAAAAAGTTAGGATTTTACATGAATGCTTTCTGAATGATATCTTCGTACATTATATTATATGTAGAATGATCATTTGTTGGAGTTGAGTAGTAAAATGTCTTAAATGCTAAAATCTGATGTACACGTTAGGCTGCTCTTAGTACAATAAATTTTGATGGCTTATATAATAGAATAATATATTTAGGTGAAATTTAGGTCCAGCGAAAGTGCTACGAATCTCAAAAGCACAAAAAAAGGCACCAAAGGAAAGAAAGAAGATGTGCGGCTGCTCGCGTGCAACAAAGCAGTGAAAGGAAGGGCAATGTTAAAATTACGTAAGATAACTCACATACTATATGAGTTGGAACATGCCCCAAATTAAGGCATTTTAATTTTTTTAACAAGAAAAAATCAGAAGAGACGAGAGAAAGGAAGAACGAAGGCATACACTACTCAAAATTCAAAACAAAAGTAAGGATTAAGAGTTCAGTTGTAATGTCTTTTTGCTTATTATATTTCTTTGTAAACTTTTTCTCCTTTATGGAGTAGACTTTTCGTCGGGATTTTTGACATGAAATTATATGTAATTATTGATGTATATGTTGAATTCTCATTCGATTGTCGAATATTGCCATTGTTTATACTAGATGTGGATTCTTTCGACATAACTTTCTATTCGAAAGGAAGTTTGTTTGATGATCTAATTCGCATATTTTGATAGGTTTTATTTTTTGCTTCTTCTTTTGAAGTAATCGAAAGAACTTGTGGATTAAGCGTAAAAATTTGTTCAAATAAAATAGTTGAGAAGAGTTTTCTTGTTTTGAGCCTTGTGAAACTATAGAGGCTAATATTCATAATCCGAATACTATTGCTTTCAATAAGAGTGGACTATTCGAAAGAAAATCTTTCCTACCTAGGGCATAATAAGTAACAATTGAATTTGTAGGAATAAATTATAATTTAGGTAAAATGATGAGTGAAAAGTAATATTCAAGTCAACAAGGTTATGTATGTGAAATGCCAATTTTCCTTATATCTCTTATTAAAAGAACGTTCAATAGCTCTTATTATACTGGTTAATTGTTATTTGTTATTTAAATTTGTGATTTTAACCACACCAATATTTAAAGTATGATTCTCTGAATAATATTGAGCAAGTTTATTTGAATTATTATTTGTACCAATCTCTGTAGAGACGATTTTAAATTATACTATCTTTGACTAGCGAAGCGCGTAATTTAATTATAGTGTGTTTTGCTCTCTCATCTACGTAATTTTTAAATAATATATACTACTCCCTCTACTCCAACTTATGTGGATTGATAGAATTTGGAGAGTCAACCAATTTTTTTATGTCTTTTAAATATTTTAAGTTGTTAATTATTATAATTTATAGTACTTTTTACGTCATTTTCAAATAATATAGGTTACTTCCTCTGTTCCAAATTATGTTGCACTGATAGAATTTTGAGAATCAATCAAAATTTTTATGTCTTTCAAATATTGTAAGTTGTTAATTATTATAATTTATAGTACTTCTAACGTAAATTTTAAATATATAGTAGATTAAAAGAAATAAGATAAACAAATCAAAATAGAAGAAATATGAAAATCACGAAAATGCATTGACCAGAAGCAGGTATGTCGACCTTCACTTGCTTCTGGCCGCTTCTATTATATACTAGATATAGAAGCCCGTGCCAGTACGAACACAATATATGTACTTTTTTTGTCTTAATTTATGTGCCACAGATGAAATTTGATTTGGAGAATTAATCAAAAATTTGTATGATAAGTTGTTAATCATGATGATTTATAATATTTTACACATAATTTTCAGATAATATATGTTATTCTCTATGTCTCAATTTATGTGACACTGATGAAATTTGGAGAGTCAACTAAATTTGTTATGTAATTTTTAAATATTTTTAAGTTGTTGATAATTGTGATATATAGTACTTTCTACGCAATTTTCAAATAATATATGTTACTCTCTCTGTCCCAATTTATGTGACATTGATAGAATTTGGAGAGTCGACCAAATTTTTTATATGTCTTTAAATATTTAAGTTGTTAATTATTAAAATTTATAATAATATTTACGTCATTTTTAAATGTGTCTCAATTTATGCGACACTTATATAATTTGGAGAGTCAATCAATTTTTTATACTTCTTTTAAATAGTTTAGGTTATTAATTATTGTAATTTATAGTATTTTTTTATAACTTAACAAATTAAAAAAAAACATACTAAAATTATCAAAATGCCCTCGGCCTACCTTCACCTGCTTCTTGCCGCTTTATTAAAAAAATAGCAAAAATATATAATAAGAAATTGTTAATTTTCTTGGATAAAGGTCACGTAAGCACATAAATAAAGAACATGAAAAAATAAAAAAGTAAAATGTGGGAGACAAAACAGAGGAAGGCTAAGGATTCAATATGTGTTTAACAAAAAAATAATGGCTGGGGCTGTTTCAAAGCGCAAAGTTTGCCACGAAGACCGCTTTACAGTTTTCAGAACTCAGAAGAAGGGACACGTACCTATCTTCTCAGTTCCACGCGTCATTATATTTCCTCTCTAATAAACTCTCCCTTCAGTCACCACTTCTTTAGCTTGTTCCCTCTTCTTTCAGTTTTCTTGCAAAAAAGGTTTTTCGTGTTAAAGCAAACAAAATGAACAGTAACTTGGAGACTCGATCATCATTGCTCCATGGGTTTGATAAGGGAGGCCTTTTCGATTTGGGACATCCTCTTCTCAACCGTATTGCTGAAAGCTTCGTCAAAGCTGCTGGGGTATATACTCAATATATATATTCTCTTCATAACATCTGTCATTTAATTATTTGTGTGTGCATTATTGTGGTTGTTTTCATGATCAGATTGGTGCTGTTCAAGCGGTTGCTCGTGAAGCTTATTTCACTGCCTCTGAAAGTGAGCCCATCTCTAATTTTTAAGCAAAACAAATGTGTGAGTATATATTTCAGTCTTTAAGAATTGATGTTATAGGTACCGGTGGAGATACTACCAGCATACCACCAGAGATTACTGGTCCAAGGAAGAATCGATTTCCAGACCTTAGAGGTAAGTAATATCCCAATGTACGTGTTGTGTTCTACTTGTATCATGATTGCCAATCAATCACATCTATGTGAACCTCTTTCCTTTTTATTTTTGGCCTCTTTGAGAAAGGACGACCCATTTCTATATTTGGAATGACCAGTCTTCACATAAAATGAACCTAAATCATCATTCTAGTCATTCATCAAGCATAACTAGGCTATTTTTCGCTGGCCGCAGAAAACTCTTCATGAAAGAGCTGCTAAATATAAAAGTAGCGGGACATTAAGATATGCACATTTGGCATAACTAAATGAGACTCATCCCATGTATGATTCTTTATGTGTACCTATGAACAAAGAAACGCAGATGCAATCATGCAAATATGAAAGAAAAAAATGTTTTCTGGTGTCTTCATCTTCGCATTTGATTTTGCAAACCATTATGTAATTACTTCCATAGATCTTCTAGACTTTTTGCGAATATATATCGGTAGTACTGCCTAAGCTTTAAGTATTACCTATCAATACTTTTTAGGATATATAGCATATTTAATGGTAAACAATGTACCTACTTTATTTATGTGATATTTACCTAGTTTAATTGATTAAATTGCCAGAACCATACTGAAAGAACTGGTGATAAGCATCTCCGCGTATAAAGGCGGAAAACATCCTGAGCTGTAACGAAAATTGGAACACACATCGTGCATAAGATATTCTCATTCAAAGTAAAAATAATCAATTCCTTCTCTTCGATGTTAATAGCTTGAATGGTCTAGGTTACTGAACTAAGTTGTAAAATATTGTGTTCTGAAATTCTTTTGTTCATTATCTAGTTTGATGCATCATTTGAGTTAAATTTTGTGAATATATAAGCTAGTATTATTCACTTTCTTGTAATATTGGAATGCAGGGGAGACCAACAGAAAGTCAGTTGAGGCCCTGGTAAGATGTTTCCTCTCTTGTTGTCTTTTCTTCTTTACAACTGTTTTTCAATGTATTGATGCATTCGTAATTGAATAGACAAGAAGATTGGTGGGTAGTGAATTTTCTAGGTTGTTTGTGGATTAAATGAGACCATCATTGGAAGAAGTAGAAAATCTGGTTAATTCGCGTTGAGAATTGCTTTTCATTTGTAGTCAGGTACTTTAATCTGAAACTTTGCTTAACTGTGTAAATACTATCTTATGCATTCTTTTCAGGTAAAGAGCACCGGAAAAGAATCCGTGCAATGGGGTAAGCCTACTGCCCTAGTTTTTCTTCGATTGTTACAATTCGAGTTTAAGTGATTGTGATTGGTTCCCCCTTTAAGAACCAAAACTCCATGATTTATTGATCCTACTCGTTGTGCTAGTCTAATGGCATTGATGAATGGGTTGACCACAAAATAATATCTTAAAGAAGATTTCACTAGAAAAGTGAAATGTTCCATTTTTTTTAATTTGGTCGCGGTACGAATTTTCCCTCTTCGTGAATGTGACCATTGCATTCATAAATCACATGTCTCCCCCCCCCCCCCCCCGCCCCGGTACGTTGAGCGTGAATGATTTACTTTTCACTTCTACAGGACTAGCTGCAGGGATGTACTCTGGACTTACATATGGATTGAAAGAGGCACGTGGTGTTCACGATTGGGTCAGTTTTTCTTCTTGCCGAAGCATGATATGATCATATGTTTTCCTGTTAGCTAGTTGTTGCTAATTCACTGGTTGGAAGAGTATTTTCCCCTGGGTTCATTCTCTCCTCTATCCATGAATTAGTTCGTTCATGTTGAATCTGTGCTATTTTTCAATTTCAAAAGCAACCTCACCACTTAAATTATTCGTCTAGAGTTGATTCATGAGGGTATACTGTTAATGAACTTTGTATTCATACAATACTTTCCTCCCATACATATGTTCCTTGTAGATGAAATCTACATTGTGAGAAATCACCATATGAGCGAAGTTCTACAAGCAGTTCTGGCCTTCTGTTGCAAGTGTGGGATGTAGTTGTAGTTGTGCTGTACATGTTTCTTGTGGATTATTTTTGAGGTTGTCCCAAGTATTGAAAGATTCTTCCTTGCAGAAAAATAGTGCCTTGGCGGGAGCAATAACTGGTGCAGCTTTGGCTCTTACACTGGAAGATCGTTCTCATGAACAGGTGGTGCAATGTGCCATCACAGGAGCAGCTATCTCAACTGCTGCAAATCTGCTTACAGGAATATTTTAGGCAGAGTAGAATATGTTCAGTTCGAGACTTGTTACTACTGTGTTTCCATGGCACTGCACTAGACAATTTAACTTTTTCAGTATATGGATAATGCTGTTTTTGAATTGATTTTGTGGGATTGTTTGTGCCTTACAGCTTGGGTGGGTTTTGTCGTTTAAGGTGAAATAATAGTATGATGATATATCCCATTGAGGGAAATTTCTATTGTTGATTAATATTGCAGAAGAGATGAATGCACAGGACATGGAACCATTGAATGTGCTATCATGGGTGACATGATATTTTCTTGGTATTCATATTGTTTAGCTAAGCTGCTATTCGAAATTGGAAGTAGATGTTTTTAATAATGGAAGGGAAAAGGAAAAAGTATTAGTTGTACTGGTGCTTCAAGAGGGTGCAAGACTAAGGAGCCTGTTTGGCCTAGCAATTGAAAATGAAAAATTGCTTATTTTAAGAGGTACTTTTATAAAATAGTTTTTGAGAAAAATGCTTTTGAAAAAAACAGTTTGTGTTTGACTAATTCATTTAAAAAGTGTTTTTGATAAACAAATTGTTTTAGCTAAAAAAAATTTAAAAGTGCTTTTTGAGAGACAATTACGAAAAGGGCAGGTATCAATGGACTTTTATTATTCAGATTATTTTATCAAGAGAAATTATTTTAAATATTTATTATAAATTTTTTGATTAAATTTTTATTTTTATTTAATTAAAAATTACATATTATAAATTTTCAATTAATATTATATATAGGTACATAAAAAAAATTATATGATATTAAATTAATAAATAACAAGCAAAATGAATTTAAAAATTATTCAATAAATTAAATTATTAACATATGAAAAATTCACCACAAAATAAATAATTTTTTATATATCACAAAAAATTTCAACGATTCCATCCTTAATTTTATTTCGCAATGTCCAGATAATAATAGAAGATTTGTTTTGCATTTCTGAAGGTATATCAGAAGGCTCATCTTCTTCTTCTATTTCTGTGACTGTATTTTCATTAGCATAATAAATAAAAAATTTATTAATGATAAAGTGTTATCGTATAAAATTACATATAGCCATAATAATTGTAATAAGATAAATTTAAGTGTCAAATTTAAAAGATGACATCGACCATAAAAAAGCAAATTTATTTTTTTGAACTCCAAATATTTTTTCAATTATGGAGTGAAAGAAATTGAAAGTCTCATTTGAATATTTGAAGTTAAAGTTACGTTTGAAATCAGAAAGATGATAACGTTCACCTTTATACGGCCCTAAATAGTCAATCATTGTTGAATAACCTGAATCAACTAAATAATATTTACCTACATTAATATATAAAAAAATAATTAACATAAAAATAATATATATCTATAAAATAATACAAGACATAATATTAAAATTACTAGTCTGATAGAGAATGAGGAAAATTAAGATTCTACCTTTTAAGCGCTTGATCAAATATTGTGATATCATGTGTAATACAAATATAAAGCACATGTCCCAATCACATACCGCCATAACATTTTGAGAAGTGAAATCTTTTCTATCAATGTATTTAATTCGATATTTAATTTGATTTTTCAAAGGAATAATACAAGATATATGTGTTTCATCTATAGCTCCAATGTAATTTTTAAAATATGATCAATACCTGTTATTTTTTTTAATTTAGGATGAATATAAAAAAATATTAAATTTTTTGACTTAATAATGTCCATAGCCAATTTCAAACATGCTAATAAAATATGATGAAAATATCTACTAACAATTTCTCCCGAGTGTTGGAACCTTTCTTGAATCATTCGATTTTCTATATCATGGTCTACTACTATTAAAAACATAGCAATCATCTCCTTTATGATCATTTTTTTGTTGCTTTTAAGTCATATTTGTTCATTCAAAATCTTGCACAAGTCCAGAAAAATATGTTTTTTCATTTAAACATTTTGTAATATCGTTTGTCATGACCTTCAAGTACTTCTTTGATGAAATAAAAATATGTATGAGGAGAAGTCCTGCATGAAACCTTTAAACAAAACTTTAAGTAATATTCTGCTGCTAAAGTGATTCTGAAAATTATTGCATCATCAACATCATCTTTATCAACATCATTCATAACGACTTTCTCATCAGACACATCATTATTATTTTTAGTTAATGACATATCTGTAAGAAAAGAACACAAATATTATTTAACTTAATAATTTAAGATTGATGATGTATTTATTGTATAAAAGGTAAATTCAATGCTCATAAATATAGCGTAAATTGTTCAAATATAAACACTTAATAACTTGAATAAAATATAAATATAAATTTTGCTAATAATAAAGCATAACTAAATAAAATTTTATAATTAAAAAAACTCAATTAATATAAAAGAACTTAAATTTTTTCAAAATCAAATTATAATAAATAACATTATAAAATCTAATCCTTATGAAGTATGGTCTTTCTTTTCAGCCATTGCAATTGCAACTCTGCATTTTCTTATGCTAAAAATATTTCTCTCATTGATTATTTGACAAATAAATTACTCGCTTTTCACTATAAATGACTACCAACAATCATACCAGGCAAATTACGAATCACAGTCATTACACTCTTAATATTAAGTGAAATTTTCCTTGATCCTATTGAAGCGCGTAATTTCATAGCTTCAGCAATTCTCTTCATTGATGAACTAATTTTTACATTAGTATTGATCTTAATTTTTATTTTTTATTTTTGCTATGGCTATCGATGCTTTTCTTTTTCTTCTATTGTCACTTCAATTGTTGTTATTTTTTTAACTTCATTTGATTCTTCTAAATTGATTTGTTCAATATCTTCTTCTACATTCTTCTCCAAGCCATCAAAAGTAATAAATTCTTCATTGTTTATATAAGTGTCAAACTCAAATGGTTTCTCAGATTGAAACTATCTTCGCCTTTGTATACCATTTGATAACACTCCGGATGATGATGCCCACGCATGATCGCTAGTAGCAACAACATCCTCAAAACATATCTCCATTTGATTTCGATATTGTAAATCCTTTTCTTTAAATTTCTCTACATTTAAATTTTCCTACAATAATATAAGAAAAATAAGATAGTTAGTAACCAAAATAAAATAGTAACTTATTAAGTTTAAATGAAAAATAAGTAATAACATTATAAATACCTTTATTTTTCTATCTCACCATTCTGCACTCGCTTGAATAGTCTTCTTTTCGTTGTCCCATCCTAAATCAATTTTCTTTCCAATTAAAGCATCTCATTCTTTTCAAGTAATTTTAAGAGTGTCCTATTTATTTTTTAATTTAGCTTTATCATAATTTTTTTCAGTTCTATCATTGAACTTTTGCACCAAGTTAGCCCATTCTATTTTATCGAAGTGAGTACCAGGACGATTTTCAGCCATAACTTCGTTCACACATAAATCTAAAAATAACTCTACATTTTCTGTACTCCATCTAGCCTTCTCAAAATTGCTATCTTGCATCACTTTCTTACTCATTCTCTATGCATCAAAAACATATGATTAATAATAACAACATGACACAAGACAATAAAATAAAAATATTTTTTTCAAAATAAAATAGAAGAAATCTAAAAATTTCTTAAACATTACTATATTATCACATAAGCTCTCATACATTATTTTAAAAGTAATAGTAATATTACTAATAATAATAATTTTCCCTTTCTTCTTTGTTATTTGCACTTTTTTTCAAAATAAAATAATACAAATTACTGAAATTTAAGTCAAAACATAACTAAAAGTATTAAATGCTATAGCAGAAAGTGGATATCCCCGAGATGTGTTTTGAAGTTGGATCTAAGGAAGGCTTATGATACTTTGAAGTGGAGTTTCCTGAAAAAGTTAATGATAGATTTGGGGCTCCCTACTAAGTTTACCTCCTGGATTATGGCTTGTATGTCTTCAGTCTCATACTCTTTACTGCTAAATGGGAGTTTGACTAAGCCTTTCTCAGCCAAAAGAGGGTTAAGATAAGGAGATCTAATGTCCCCTTATTTTTTTGTACTGACAATGAAATACCTGGGAAGGAAACTGAATCAACTAGCTTTGAATGGTGACTTTAATTTTCATTCTAGATGTGGGAAGTTGAATAGTGTCTGTATTTGCTTTGTGAATGATTTGCTGATGTATTGCAGGGCTGACTTGACATTTGTTAAATTACTTCATGAAGCTTTCCTGAGGTTTTCTAGGACTTCTGGATTATATGTCAAAACTGATAAGAGCTCTTTGCATATAGCTGGTGTTGCAGACCACACTAGGAAGGAACTATTGGCACAATTAAGCTTTACTGAAGGCACCATGCCTTTCAGATACTTGGGAGTGCCTTTGGCTTCCAAGAAACTTAGTGTCAATCAGTACTTGCCTCTGATTAAAAATATTACTGCAAAAGTTACTTGTTGGTCTGTCAAATTGCTCTCATATGCAGGTAGAGTTCAACTCATCAAATCAGTCCTTTTTGGGGTTCAGGCTTATTGGCACAGATGTTTAGCATCCCAAAGAAAGTGAGTAAAGCAATAGAATATATATGTAGGACTTTCTTGTGGACAGGGGCAGTGACTATATCTAAAAAAACTTTGGTGTCATGGGAATCAGTCTGTAAACCACTTGCTGCAGGTGGTCTGAATGTTATTGACATAAAGTTATAGAACAGAGCTGCCATACTTAAATAATTATGGAATGTAGCAAGAAATAAGGACTGTTTGTGGATCCAGTGGATTCATATCTATTTTATAAAGAGAAGAGAGCTTGAAACAATTCTTATACCCAAAGTTACTTCTTGGATAGTGAGAAAGATTTTGGCAGCTAGAGACTTTGTGTTGAAGGGACAGACAAGCCAAGGTGCTTTGCTAACAGAGTTTGTTAAGGTACAAAGAGGTGGGAAGTACTCTACTCAGATGATGTATACACAACTTATGTCCATATTCCCTAAAGTTGTTTGGAAGAGCATTACCTTGCAACATGAAGTGCATCCTAGATTCAAGTTTATACTATGGTTGGCTGTCCAGAAAAGACTAGCTACTGTGGAGAGGTTAGAGAAATTTGGCATCCAAGTGGCTCCTGATTGTGTGTTCTGTGGTGGAGCTAAAGAAACTTTTGCTTATCTATTCTTTGACTGCCAGGTGACTAGAGATCTGTGGGGCAGATTAAGCAATTAGTTATGATTTCACAGGCCTATTCAAGATTGGAGGATGGAGTTAACATGGATATGTGCAAAGGCAAAGCAGCGAAATACATTAGCTCAAATTGCTACCAGTGTGTTTGGCATGCTGGTATATATTATCTGGAGAGATAGGAACGAGATGAGATTTCAAGGAGGCAAATTACTTGCTGACAGGATATTGAAGGAGATTGTATAGCATATTCATATTCAAGGGCAGCATCGAGCAAAGTGGTTGATTGCACTTTCACAACTCCAGCTATTCCCTTAGTGTAATGGTCACTTTGTTATTGTAATAGAGTAGGTTTCTATCATGCTTTGTATGTATTTAAGAGTAGGAAGATAATAGTTTAGTCTGAGGCAGCAGTTAGTCCAAAAACTGCTCTGTTTTGTAATGAATTTTTGGTTATGAGTAAAAATCTGTAGTTAACCGGGAAAAAAAATGCCAACAAGCTTAAAATTATAATGCAAAAGAGGTCTACTATGATTACGTATATATAGTAATGGGACTTGGAAAAATATGCACACATATATTTGAAAGAAAGTGCACACATACACATGAAAAAATTTGCTCATATCACAACATTTTTTCATGAACAATTATGAAAAAAAATCATACCTTAAGAATACAAAGTAATCTTGATTCTAAAAGCAACTTAATAATTGTGGAGATGACTTATATTTTATAGAGGAGCAAAATATGTATGTATAAGAGAAATATTACGTATATATAGATAGAGAAGATGTGTAGTACAGTAGACTTCTTAAATGAAGAAAAGACTTGAAGAAAAAATCTAGAAAAATATTAAAAAGTAAATCTTATTTGTTATTTGTTACCTTTTCTTTTGGAATAGATGTAATTTTTCGTGTGATGCACTGGCCCAATGTTACTCTTTTTATTCTCTTTTTTTAATAACGTTTTTATGTATTCAGAAAATATTAATTATTGTGATTTATAATATCTTTCACGTAATTTTTAAATAATATATATTATTTTCTCTGTCCTAATTTATATGGCACCGATAAAATTTCGATAGTCAGTTAAATTTTTTATATGTTTTTATCCTCTTCTTTTTAATAACGATTTTATGTACTTAGAAAATGTTAATTATTTTAATTTATAGTATCTTTTCCATAATTTTTAAATAATATATGTTATTCTCTCTATCTAACTTATGTGGCACTGATAGAATTTTGAAAGTCAATCAATTTTTTTATATTTTTTAAAAATATTTTAAGTTGTTAATTATTATAATTTATAGTACGTTTTATGTAATTGGCAAATATCTAATAAAATATTTTAAGTTATTAATTATTATAATTTATAATACTCTTAATATAATTTTGAAATATATAATGGATTAAAACAGAGAAGAATACTAAATTTTCGAAGTGGGTCATCCTCCTAGTCATTTTAGGTTTTTTACTGAAAATACAAGGTAGCTTTTTATTAACAAAACTGAATTAATTTATTATTAAATAATTATCAAAATAGCCTTCCACCATGAAACAGAGAAATAACACCAAAAATTAATTTTACCAAAAAAAAGCCAAAAATTAAGGCCTCTGGCCCCAAGAATTACTTATAACAGTGCAGCATTATTGAATATTGAAGAGAATTTAAGACAAAAAATTTAACATTCCATCAAGGTTTGAACTCACAATCCTAAGCATGACATTTGAAGTTGTAACCACCAAGCCAAGAAATAGCTTACAACCAAAAAGGTCAAAAATTCGTCCATGAAACAGACACTTGAAGCAGCCAACGACAATCAATCGAGCTAAAAAATTATTGCACCCCACCGAGGTTTGAACCCACGACGTAATACACGAAAATTGCACCTTTAATCACTGAGGCAGAAGCAGGCAGGACGACCTCCTTCCGCTTCTGCGCTCTTCTATATATTAGAAATATAATTTTTTCTGTTATTTTGTTTATGTTATACTAGCTACTTGTCCGTAAAACTTTTCAACAAAAAAATTATAGGTGAACTAGTATATAGGAATTTGTTATTTATTTATTTATTTATTTTTGGGTGTAATATTTTAGCCTATCTTTTCTCTTTACAACTCTTTATGCCCGGTAAGATATAGGAATTTGTTATTTATATTATTTTGTCATGTGCATTTTAAGTTATAATGATATTATTTTTTTAAAATTTAATATCTTGATCTTATTGAGTTGTAATTGAATTATAATATTATGAAATGTAAGTATAACAAAACTAACAGAATCATATTAATTGGTTGTTTGTGTTAATAGTATAGGAATAAGTTCTACTTATCTACAAAAGTAAAACTTTCACAATTACTAAAATTTATATGTAAAATAATATAAATAAAGAAGAAATTTATTTTTTTGTTACCTTTTTTCTGAGTTCACTAGCATATTCAATGCTTACCTAATAGAAATGTAAAATAAATATATATATATATATATATATATATATATATATATAATATAAAATAATAATATATAAAACGTAAAATAAAAGAAGAAATTTATGATAAAATAATGAAGAATAATTTTTTTAAATAAAACTTAATCAAACTTATGAAATATGCTAATTAATTAACAAGGGATATATTAGTAAATATGTATAAATGATAGGGATATTTTTGTCTTGAAAAAAATAATTTTCTGCTTTTGTTTTTGCTTTTTTTAAAAAAAACAGAGATTTTTTGCTTTTCCAACAGTAGAAAAACTGTTTCTGCTTCTGTTTAAAAGCACTTTTGGTAGTTAGCCAAACACCTTATTTTGGCAAAAAAAGAACTTTTCCCCCGCCAAAAAAAATACTTTTTTTCCTCCCAATCGCTAGGCCAAATAGGCTCTAACTCTTTTTATGCACCCTCTTTTTAAGGAATTCAACAATACTCCCTTAGTCACATATTACTTGTCTACGCTATTACGAATATTTGTTTCAAATTATTCTTAATGTATGAAATTAAGATAAAATTAATCAAAAATATTTTCATTTTGTCTTTAAAATTAATTTTTTAATTCTTTTTGGAAGTATATTACTACTATATAGAAGTATGAAAGAAGCACATAGTTGTTCATCGACGTGTGCGCTTTCTGTCATTCTTTTATATTATAAGGGCATTTTTGTTATTTTTGTGTATTTTTTCATTTTAATTAGTTTATCTTATTTTTTTAATTGATTATATATTTAAAAATTACGTACAAAAATATTATAAATTATAATAATTAAGACCTTAAAATATTTAGAAGACATTAAAAAGTTAGGTGACTATCAATTTTATCAGTGCCACATAAATTGGGACAAATGAAGTAATATATATTATTTAAAAATAATATAAAAAGTATTATAAATTATAATAAATAACAACTTAAAATATCTACAAGACATATAAAATTTGATTGACTCTCTGAATTCTATTAATGTCACATAAATTGAAGTAGATGGAGTAACATATATTACTTGAAAAGTATGTAGAAAGTAATATAAATCACAATAATTAACAATTTAAAATATCTAAAAATTACATATAAAAGATTTAGTTGTCTCCAAATTCTATCAGTACAACATAAATTGGGGCAGAGGGAGCAATATATATTATCTGAAAATTATGTAAAAAATAGTATAAACCGCAATAATTAACACTTAAAACATTTTAAAATTATACAAAAAAATTGATTGACTCTCTAAATTTCATGTGTGTCACATAAACTGGAATGAAAAAAAGTAACATATCACGGGCTCTTATATCTAGTATTTTTCCAAATAAGAAGTCGTGGTGAAATAGTTGAAGCAAGCAGCAGACAGTTGACATGCATGCTTGAGTGAGCTCCAATTCGAAAAATTTAATACTCCTTCATTTTGATTTATTTGTCTTACGTTAAAAGTATTATAAATTACAATAATTAATAAACGTAACAAATTTCATAGTTGTTTCTTGATCTTTGTGCATTTTGACCATTTTATTTATTTCGTAGTTGCTTCAGGGTATTTGTGATTTGTGAGAATGGGTGGCATGGTCCTTGAGTTAGTTGAGAAATTGGTGAGTTTTCCATTTTGAAAGGTTGAAAGTTGATATAGTTGACTTTAGTCAGCATTCGTAGAAGTTGAGCTCGTATCAAAATTTCGTCAGTGTCATCAACTTCGAAACATAATTTTTGAGTTCGTTGGACTATTTGTTTGGGTCCTGAGACACTTAAATGAGTTTTAAAAGATCTTTTGAGTTTTGAAAGTTAAGAGAATTTACCAAAGTCAATATTCGAGGTTGAAAAGATCATTTTCGAGTTTCGACGATTTCACTAGGTTTGGAGGGTGATTTTGGTTTAGTTGAAGGTATGATTCAGTTTTCAAGATTTTTGAATGAATTTTGAGTCATCGTAAAATTTGGAGATTTCTACATTAAGAGTTGACTTCCGTCAACATCGATTAGAATGATCTCGTTTGAGTGTTTTGATGATTTCATCAGGTTCGAAATATATTTTACAAATGATTTGCACTATTGATTTGTGTTCGAGAGGTCTCGGATGAGTTTTGGGTACTTGTTAGTAATTTATATTTTTTTGTCATCGAGTTTAATAGTATCACTTAAAGCAAAAAAAATATTTTTGGTGTTTACGTGGTACCATTACATCTGTATTGAAATTTTGAAAGCAACGCAAAAGAAATCGCCGTATTTAGAGTCCGTACAAAGAAGTTATGGCTTTTTTACCATTTAAGTTGTTGTTGTGCTCATGCAACTTCAATTGTGGATTTTAGATGGTGCAACCTCAATTGTGATTTTTAGAGAGTGTTTGAATTGACTTATTTTTAAGTGTTTTGGCTTTTAAGTATTTTTTTAAGATTATTTTTGAAGGTGTTTGGCAAAGATAAAAAGTGCTTAAAAGTATTTTACTTTAGTTTTAAAAAATACAAAAAAAAACTAAAAGCGAAAAGTTGGTTGCTACCTACTTTTGACTTTTAGCTTTTAGCTTATAAGTCACTTAAAAAAAGTCAATTCAAACACGCTCTTAGTCCGCAATTGCGAGTGTTGCAAATGCGATAAAGGACCGCAAATGCAGCTAGAACCGCAAATGCGATCAATTTTTTCACAATTACGGACATCGCTGAGTACAAAAAGGAACAAATTTTAGAATTTTATATTTTTGATAATTTATTATATCACCTTTTAAGTATAATAAATTTAACACTTTGAAAAATATATTAAAAAATGACTATAATTAATAATTAGAATAAATTAGAAACTAAGTGACGATCATCTTTAGAGTTTCTAACAATCAAATTTGACTTTCCTCCTATGTAATTCTTGACTTGCTTTTTTATGTCAATTTAAGAATTAAGTACTTCAAAAGAAATTGTGAATCTTGTGCCTTTACCAATTAAATCAAGAGAGAAATCAGTCGACACACTCAAAAAATAATTAAATGCATTTTAAGGAGTTGCATATACAAAGAATTCTTTCTCACACAAAGAAAAATCATGTGTCTCTCAAGATTGTACCATAAACTTGCCCATAGTGTAAGATCCAACTAATTTAAGCATGTGTAATGTAAGATCAAGTAGGACTTTCATAAATTGTAATGTAAGCTAAAGAATGATAGAATATATTTAGAAAAATAGGGACTTGACCCTCCTAAGCACTTTAATACACTACACTTTTTACTTTCAAGTGCATACTTTTCATAACCCCAATTAAATTGCTCATTATAATAATGTGCCAAAAGACTACTTTTATTTTCAATCACTCTCATATAAATAATTTCACTAAGTAAGAAAGTAGTATTCTTTTTTTTTTTTTTTTGCTTATATCTTTTCTTTTCTCTTCCTATCTTTCCTTTTTTTCATCATTTTTTTTCTCTTCGTTCAACTAGTGAAACTATTTTTTCACTTCTTTCTTTAGTTCCATTCAAAAGCTACCCATATTTTCTACTTACTTTTTCTAGCGCTCATTCTTGTAAATCAGGTATTTTTGGAGGTAAAAGTTAAAAAAATCTATCAAAAACAAAAAGTATTAGCTTATAATATGGGAGCCAAAGAAAAGACTTATAGGCTTCTGAGTAGGGATATTGTTAATATTGATGGACAAAGAAAAAAGAACCTAAAATGGGTTAATTAAAGAAATGTATATATTCTCTTCTAAATTTAACAACTTAATTATTTCGCTTTGATCACACAGGACAGGTTCTAACAAACAAGAGACACAATAAATTATCATCTAAATCTTACTTCACACAATGCACATGATCCATTAAAGTTCAGTCATAACTCTCAAATTAAAGCAATAGGCACAATCAATAAATATAATTCAGGCACAAGAGATAATAATAAAATCAAAATTTGATCCTCAGGAGTCAAAAGATGATCACAACTATTCTCCAGACATCTGAAAAGGGTATGCAATTCACATGCTTGGCTCTAAACTCCAACATAAAACATATTACATAGTTTACAATACTAGAATTTTTCCTTTTCTCTACTTGCTCGTTCATTCTAAAGATCAATTTTCTCAAGACAGTCGTTATACTATCCATCATCGAGAAAAATTTAAATTAAAAGAAAAATCTATCAGTAAATAGCCCGATTCAAAAGAAAATTAGTATCCTAAAAAATTATGATTTAAAAAGAACCCAGAATTAAGATAATATAAAAAGACTAACTACAATTATACAATTTCAATTGCGTAACTTTTGATTATTTAATATAACAAAATAACTCAATGCATATATGTCACGCCCCGTAGTTTTCACCTAGACGTAACACGAGACTTAGAATCACAAGTGACCCCAAGCTAATCCTTTGGTCTTAGCATGACGTAAACAACATAATAACAAACATAGCGGAAGCATAAATAATGGAAGTAGGCAATCTAACTAAACATAAAATAAAGGTCTAAGAGTGGTAGAATCTGAACTCAAACACAGAATATCTAGCTATGTCTGAAAAGTCTCTAAACTGATATCATGAGTTGTTGGGATAAGATCCCAGCTAACTCTAAGCACCGAAAGAAAGATAATAAGATAGCTATACTGGTGCTAGCCCTCGAAGGATAAGGACTCACCAACTCTGGGCTGGAACTCCTGGATTGTCTCTAGCCACGAGTTTGGGATCGAGAGCTTGAATCTTCATCATGATAGGATTAAATTTTATAATAGAATCGTAAGAAAACGATTTATAGAAAAGCCCATTAGAATTGGGTAAGAACCCTAATTTGAAGTTAATGAAAATTCATATAAAATTTAGGGGTTTTAGACATAAGGGTGAAAGAATCCTTTATTGAATACCCATATACATGAATTGAAGCTTTCTTAATCTAGGATGAGGGAGATGGAGACTTGAAGGTGAAATCCTCATCTTGGAGCTTGAAGCTTGAGAGAATGGAGACCCTTTCTTCTTTTAGGATTGAAAAAGAGTTTGAGAAAAGACTTAGGCTAATTAGGGATGAAACTCTACTAAAAATATCCAAAACGACCTCACTTAAAAGTTAAAAGGGTGGGTAATTACCAAAATAATCCAGGAATTTAATTTAGAAAAATAACTTAAATTGCGGCTTCAGGTTTCACGAGGGCAGTCCACGAGTCGTAGACTGAACCATGACTCGTGGTTCCTTCTCGTGATTCCTGGCTTAAAAGACCAACTGCAAAACATGGTTCTACGAGTTAATAGCACGACTCGTGAAACCATCCACGAGTCGTAAAAACTATTCGTGTTTCCTGGAAAAAATGACTGCCCTCAGTCTGAGTTTCACGAATTGATTTCAAGACCCGTGAAATCATCCACGAATATCCGACTAGCGATATGAGAATTTGCCCAAGACTGGATATTGTAGATTTTGTTGCTTGAAAAGTTGTCTTATCTCTGATGATTTCCATACCACATGTGGTTCCCCATTGATAATACTCACTGGTTTTACGGGAACTGGGGCTCCACAGGGTGATGATCTGGCTTTAGGAGGCCTATGTAGGATGGTCCTGCTTGTTGAGTTGTTGTTCCTGCTATTTATCCTGGCTGTGGCTTTGACTGGTTGTTCAGTTGAATTGAATTTGGCAAAGATGGGTATTGTGACAAATAATCAGTAGTAGGGTCTTCGATTTTCTTGAGAGTATGTATTGCAACTAAGTCTAGTAAGGCTTCTATAGCTTGTAGTATCATTGGTGGTGGTGGAGCAGCCTCTGTTGGAGGCTGTCCACCGATCATATTGGCCATCAATGGCGGTGAAAATAAGGTTAAGATTAGTGTTTTCAGAGAGCGATATTTTTGGTTGGTCTTTTTTTTAGAGAGTTTGCATATACCATTACAAATTTTTTACGAATATATAAATTTATGTCCCATGAATTTTTTTTATTTATTATAAAGGGCATAAATTAAAGACTAGCCCATAATGGGGCAAAAGTGCAATTGACTCGGCGCAAAATGGAAGAACTTTGGGTGGTCCTGTTGAACTTTGGGTCCCACGGGTTAAAAATAAGAAGCCCAGATTCATTATGAATTGAAATTGAGTCGGGTATAAGTGAACCGGGTAAACCCATCCATCTCGTTCCAAGTCGGCAAAGCAAGTTATTAACCCTTGGAATTTCGATCCTCAAAACTCATTGGAGCTGTTGTTGGGTACCGATATTCCTTCCTCTCCATCCAAACCAAAGTTGTAAGTCTCTCTCTCTCCAGATTTGGTTAATGCTCGGAAACCCTAGTATCTTCTTCTTGCGCTCATCTTTCGATTATTTGTGCTTTGTCTAATTGGACAAAGAAAGCCTGCTCAAATTCCTCTTCTTCTATGAAATAGTATCGAATTATTTTCTGTTTCCCCTGCTTTAGCAATCTTCCTTTTTGAGTTTTCGTCATCTGTTTCCTGAATTAGGAAAAAAAAAAGAGAATAAGGTTGTCAAAGATTTTGAATATATATATGTCCTTTTGATACGTAGGATGCATATTATCATTGTTTACTCTGGGTTTTCAGCAGTTAGGATTAAATTCTTTCTTTTTTTAAATTTCGTTACTCAGATTCTTTTAATTTACTAACTAACCTACTTCAACATCTTACCAAGCATTCAACATCGATAGGTTTAAAATACCCAATACTTCCGATAATTGATAATTTCTGTTAACTTAGACCCTAATTACCCGAAAATACAAATCTTCATTTGGGGGGCTATTGGAGTGAAATGGGACTGTGTATGCTAATGAACTAGCTTGGGACTGAGGCATAATTTATTGATCTTTACTTGGGCATGTAAATTGTAATAAAAATTGTGCTTGAAAGAATATACTTGCATTGACTTTAATGTTTTGGCTGGTATTTGGTTATCTTCTTAACAATCTCATCTCCTTGTGCTGTTTTTCTGTCCAGGATACTGATATAGATTAAGATAAACTCAAAGAGGGGACTCTTCTTTATTGAGAGCCAAGATTATGGCATCCTCTAAGAATGAAGAAAGTGGTGCTCAGGATGCAGCAGAACGGATTAAGGCTGCAGCCTTGTCAGCTGCAAAGGGTTTGAGTCGTGCGCAAGCTGAGCGTGCTGCTGCTGCTGCTGCTAGAAATGTCAATGCATATGGCCAGAAGGAAGAAGGACCCAGTCGATGGCAGGAAAGAAAAGAAGCAAAGAGGCAGATGTATTTAATGAGTACTGAGAAACAGGTGAGACTGGGTGAAAGGAAAGACAAGGCTTCAGGCCCCACGCTTGGTGCAGCTTCACAATGTCAGAAATGTTTCCAGACAGGGCACTGGACTTATGAGTGCAAGAATGAGAGGGTGTACATATCACGACCATCTCGTACACAGCAGCTGAAAAATCCAAAGTTGAGGATGAAAGTATCAATATCTTATGATCTAGAAAACCCAGATATTGAGAAGGAGATGAAGAGTGAAAAATCTGTGAAGAAGAGTAAGAGGAAGCATAAGTCAGATAAGGAGTCAGGGACTGATAGTGAGGCTTCAGTGTTCGAATCTGATAGTGAGGCGTCATCAGTCACAGGGTCAGATTATTCTTCTGGGGAGAGTGACTCAAGCGGTGGTTCTTCAACTGATTCAGAGGAAGAGAGGAGGAGGAAGAGGAAGAAGAAGAAGCAGCAGAAGAAGAAGAGAAGACACCGGAAATATAGCTCAACATCTGAGTCCTCTGATTCATACTCAGATTCTGAGTCTGATTCTGAAGATCGGACTAGCCGTAAGAAGAGCAGCAGGAGGCATAACAAAAAGCGGTGAAGCATTGAACAAGATGAGAACTCCATATGTGGTATCTGGTCCTTAAAACTTGAAAATATTCGTATTTCTGTTCTAATGTGATAAAAGATCTTTTGAGCAATGCATCTAAGGTAAGTAGGATTTTCCTGTCTCGAATGAATATGGTTTTGCAGATTCCTGTCATAAGCTTATGTTGTGGCTGTAGAATTCAGCGTCTCTTGTATTTAATTTTTTCCATGTGCTAGCTTTACTCATTTCCCAACTGTTATGTGACTGTATTTCCCTTGCTTGCTTGAAATTGTCTTACTCATTTCACTATCTCGAGTTGTCCCTTCTGGATTTGGCTTCATTGGTAAAACTTGTATCATGTGGTTTGACCTTTACTTGGTGTTAGTTGGACTTGCCAATAGAAACATTTGATGATTTTGCAGTTGGTAAGTTTTCATGATATGTCTTGCATACATATATAGTCAACATTATTCCTCAATCATTGTTATTCTGTTGAAATCCTAGACCAATTGCCATTGGTCCAAGCGACAGGTTCTCAGTTGGACAGATTCTAACTCTTATATTGTTGAGATTTATCAAAGAAAATATTGCTTGGGACAAACCAGATCACCAGAAAGTAGGATATTTTCTCTCTTTATCTTCAGATCTTAAAAGACAGAAAAACATCTACCAATAAAGATTTCTTTTTCGATTCATCCCTGGCCTCATTCAAGAATTGTTTTTGATCCAATCCAAGGAATCAATAAAACCGAACCCACATTATTCATTTTCCAAACCTACTACTTGCTATAAATTAAAGTTAAGTTCAAACACGACTGGAACACTGAAAGGTAAATAGTGACCATGATCAACTTCGATTTCGTAGAGTTGGAGGGATCTCTTCCCATCCATCGAGTCAAGTAAGTTATTATCACAGTTCTTCTTCCGCCTTTTCCTCCTTTTTTTCCCTTTTACTTTTGGGTCTCTTTATTGTTTAGGGTACTAGATATTCGATTGTTAAGCCATTCAAGGACCTTACTCTTCGTTGTTTTCCGTATTCTGTTTACAGTGACAATTAGTATGGTAGTTGCCCCTCTAGAGTTATGGTTAGTGCTGTTGATGACTTATTTTCTTGCCAGCTAAGCGAGACATTACCATGCGCTTCCAGATGAGACAGGAGATTTGTCAATACACGGAAGTCATCACTCCAGGTCAAATCAGTGGTTTGATTTCGGACTTATTAGGCGCTTTATACTGGTCCTCCTTTAAATATCTCGTCAACTAATCTATCTGATGCTCTAAATTAAATCTGTTAAGATAGAGGTTATGCCTATAGTTACCCAGTATCAGTGGCAAGGATAATTTATTTGCTGATATTATGTCGTATCTTGAGTTCAGTTGCAAAATACGGGGTTCTGTAACCCTCGCGTGTGATGATTATCATGTCCTTTGTTGCCAAAGAAGTTCCATACTAGTGGTTACTTTTTTCTTTTATGCAGTCCATGCTATTGATTGCGCACTCCATGTTTCCTTGCTCTGGCATGGTTGATATCTTGGTTGTGCTGTGATGGCTTCTGGATTGCAGATTGCTCTTTACTTGTAGTGCGGTCAATATGATCTCTTCTATGAATCCTTGAAAGAGTACTGTGAGCATCTGCGAGAATAAATGCTTAAAGCTATTTTTTCCTGCTAGGGCAGCGGGGGAACACTACTGAGCAATTCATGTATCACTTGGTTCGGATGACTTCAAAATTTATCCCTGAATTGTATGCTTTCTGTTTATCGGTTGTGAGTTTTGCATTCTGCTATTTTCTATTATCATGTATTGTGGGATGTCATAAGTTCTTTTTGGAGTTACCTAAATTAGGGGTGGCAAATTTAGACCGTGATAGTATGAACCCCAAGTTGTTAACTCAATCCAGTTTTGTCATGTCTTGTTCTGGATTGAGATGTGGCACCGCATCCGATGCCTAATTTTCGCTGGGAGAACCAACTAAATTTAGCTACCAATCCCCATGAAAATGCATAATAAACCATGTGAAAATATTCATGTTTGCCATGACTGAATCATATGGCTCATTAGCCGAATTAAAATCTTGTACTCCTTAGTATTAAGTAAAGATATCAAATACACTCTGAACTTGTTTTGAAAAGTCACTTACACACTTAATCTTGTACTATTTAAAAGTGAATTTAATATCACCCTCAAAGTTGAAGTGGTAAAAAATTAAATATAAAATAAAAATAGGCTCGTCTAACTCTTAAGTACAGCCCAAAAAAATAATTAAAAATTGGTCTTTTATCCATCCCTTTTTGTCATCCATTTTTTCCCTTTTTCTCTTCTTCAAGATTTTCCAATGAAGTGTACTATCATAGCTTCATTTTTTTAAGAGTGAAGGAAAAGAGGGATAGAGAATAAGTCTAGATAATGATAAAGAGACAATAAACAAGTTTGAGGGTTGAAATTCGCCGGCCAAGATCTAATGAAGGTATTTCAAAATAGTGGAATTCGCCGAGAAAAAAAATCAGTGAAACATTCAAAAAAAATTGCTCTCAATTTCAAACCAATTAACTTTGCAAAACATTCAAAAAAAAGTGCTCTCAATTTCAAACCCATTAACTTTGCATTATTGTTCTAATCAACAATAATTGATTGAAATCTTTTTTTAGGTGGTGATATTTTAACTTTTGATGGTGGGTCAAGTGAATGGTGGTAAAATTGGTGGTGCGGCATTATGATTTTTGGTGAAAGAAGGTATGGTGGAGGATGGTGAAATCAAGTGGTATTGTTGTGAATTTTGGGGGTGATGGGTTTGATGATAATGGTGAAATCAATTGTGATGTGGAAGTGAAATTGATGATACTTATGTAACAAATTGAATAGTGGATGGAAAAGAAATGGGAGAAGTTGGAGACTTGTAATGTTGTAACCTTCTTCCATATGCAGAATATAAAAAATTGAATATTGATTTTGTTCCAACAATATGGAGAAGAAGAAAATGGTGCGACTGGTTAGTTCTCCTTTTTGGGGTAAAAAAAATAGAGTTTTCATGTACAGAGGGAGAGGAGGTAAAATTAGAGGTAAAAAAAAATGAAAAAAAATGAGAAAAATACACGTGAAGGTCTGTACTGATAAAGCAGGAGCGTGAAAATCACGTCATACTATGTGACTGGTCCCGTATGTTGTAGGGTGACATTAAATTCACTTTTGAGTAGTACATGTGTGTAATAGGTCATTACAATAGTTTGAGTATATAATCTACTTTTCGAAATAAGTTTAGGGAGCATTTGATGTCTTTTCTCATTTATTCTTACCCTACTAAATATATAGATGACACCTTAAACTAGTTTGGTTATTCCACTCCAACACCTCAATTAAGTCCCTCTTTTCAACTGAACACTCTTATAACACGACTCCCGTTTCTATACAATTCATTCACTGATGTTGAGTGCGTGAATGTTAAAAACATGCTGATTTTGACTAATGTAATGATAAAAAATGTAGCCAACGGTAATATTAAACACCTTACTCATAATATATCTATACAATTTCTCCTTCCTTTCACATTCCTCTAATTTAGGTCCTAATTGTGCCCCTTTCCCTTGAAACTCGAATTTCTTCCTCTGAAAGCAAGAATTAAAGGTTCTTTCTCGTCATTATTTTTAATTTCGTTTGGACTTATATCTAGTATATCAAGAGTTGAGTATTGACAATGTGGTCGTAAAAGCCAACTGAAAATTTCTGGAATCCAACTAATCCAGGAAGGAGGTTCTTTTGGTGCAAACCTATGAAGTTTAAATTAATTATGGGTTATTTTTTATTTTTTTTTCTTATTGTCACTGATTTATACTTATATTTTTCATATTTTGAATGCTAAAAGTGGATGCAAATATTTTTAGTTGGTTTGATGACAAATTTTCTGATCAAGCGAATAAAGTGATTTGGAGTTTGTTCAGGAGAGTCCAAGCTTTTGAAGAGAAAAAGGCTCGAGCAAGACAATTCCGGGAGAAGTTGGTTATTTTTCTAGTGTTAATGTTAATCTTAGGCAATATTTTGGGTATAGTAGTATTTGATGATGGAGTCGGGACCTAAATGGTCTATTTTTTAATCAAAAATGCCAAAAGGGCAACTGACTTTATGCTTAGACTAAAAGGGGAAAAACGTTAACACCAAAAATTTTTGCCTCAAAAGTGGGTCAGACGCGTTTTTATTTTTAAGAAAACGTTAATACGAAACCGATTTTCAGCTGGAAAGATTTTTTTATTTTTGAAAAACCTTTCTATGTGAACGAGTTCCTACTTGTTTCATTTTTTTTCTTCAAAAATCGTTATTACATAAGCGATTTTCAACTTTAAACAGTTTTTTTTTGTTGCACATTGTTTGTATATAAATGATTTCCTTTCCTTTCCTTTTTTTTCTTTCATTATCAAAAAATATTATTGTGAGTACTTTTAGATATTACAACGTTTTCCTGTGTTCCTTTAGTATGTTTTATTCATCAGATATTGGTCACAACTACAACCAACTCTCTCTACCAAGTACCAACTTTACTTATTAGTACTTTTTAAAGGCTAATCTATTGATGAATTTAAAGAGCATATCACTCTATTTGACAACCAATAGAAAAAGAGTTTAAAAATCTCTGATTTCCTAATTGAACAATTGACTTGTAGATGATTGTTTAGAAAAAAAGGAAAGGAGAGGAAATCGTTTATGTAGAAACAATTTGCAACAAAAAGAATTGTTTAAAGTTGGAAATCGTTTATGTAATAACAATTTTTGAGAAAAAAGGAACAAGTAAGAACTCGTTCATGTAGAAACGTTTTTCAAAAAATCAAAAAATCTTTTCAGTTGAAAATCGTTGTTATATTAACGTTTTCTTTTAAAAAAACACGTCTGGCTCACATGAGAGGCAAAACGTTTTGGTATAAATGTTTTGCCCCTTTTGGTCTGAACCTAGAATCAATTATCTTTTTAGCATTTTTGATTAAAAAATGTGTCACTTAGGTCTCAGACTCTTTGATGATGTTTGGTTCTGCTGGTGGTGTGATGTATTTGGTTGTTTTCTTTCTGGGCTTGTTGCTAGTATTATATGCCGTTGTATTTATTGTTTTATGGGGAAATGGTCAAAATACCCCTCTGCTTTTATTTAATAATTAAGTTTGCCTTTCATTATATTATTGAGCCAAATATACCCTTGTCGTTATGAAAGTATTCAAATATGTTCATATTTTAGATGGAATCTCCCAAATCAAACAAATCCAATTTTCCCTAAATAATTCACTGTTCTCTTTTAATCCGACCCATTAAACTAAATAACACAGTTTCAAATAAAACTCAATTATTAATTATAAACACCCCAATACTGATACCCAATTGACCGGATGAACAACGGCCCCAAGAATATAGTTGGAAAGTCGCTGATTCTTGTGAGTAGGAAGAGTCAGTGATCTTGGATTTCCAAAGAAGAGATACTTTGGATGATGAAGAAGAAAGGTGGCGCCGCCACAGAGGCGAATGGGAAGAGCACGACGTGGACACTCATTAACTAGAGAAGCTGAGCAATCGCTACTCCAGCCTCCCCCGATGAGCCAAACGTTGATGGCATTCTATTATTGCAGCAAAGTGCGTTTCATCCCTACTCTTTCTCTATATTTGATACTTTGAGGTTAAAATGGATAAAAACACCAAGAGATCAGGTGCTAGAAGTGAACAGTGAGGCTACATTCGAGATGACAAAAATGATAAAAGCACTATTTTCAGCAAAAATGGGAAGTCCACTTTGGTGATCGTTGCCACCTGAAATTGTAATTGTTGTCGCAAATGCTATGGTAGCTATTAGTGCTATTTTGTGCATGAATTTGATGTACTTTTCATCCATCCTCTCCATTTATCTTCAACTCAGCATATTCCTTGTAAAAAAAATTTATTTTTGTAATTTTTCGAAAAAAAAGTTTAATACTTTTTTTTAACTCAAAGCCCACTCCATATCGGAGCAGGCCTAAAAGTAAACAAGAATAGGAAACTAAAAAAAAGAAAAAAACAATTCTTGCTCAGCTGAACTCCCGACAGAACCCTAAAATATCGCCTCTTTTCACGACACATCGGAGCTGAAGAGTGGTTGTTGGAGATCATCGGAGCAGCCTCTATT
Organism: Jaltomata sinuosa; assembly: GCA_003996215.1. Classification (NCBI taxonomy): domain Eukaryota; kingdom Viridiplantae; phylum Streptophyta; class Magnoliopsida; order Solanales; family Solanaceae; genus Jaltomata; species Jaltomata sinuosa. The sequence goes on from QJPP01004315.1 coordinate 33,672, forward strand.
ATTGAAGAGAAATCAGGTATGCCTTCTCCTTGTCTTGTGCGCTATGAAGCTGGAACAACTCCGAATTTGACTTTGTTTGGAAAATTATCCTTTTTTTTCAAAATTGAAAAAATATTCAGAAAAAAAATTCACTATTTTAAAAGTAAAATCGTGTTATAAAAATAAATAAGGCAAGGATAGATATAGAGAAAATAATTGAAGAGAAAAATGGATTTGAATGTTTATAATTTGATATTGGGTAATTTAATTTAATGGGCCAGTTTAAAATAGGAGAGTGGGTTATTTAGGAGAAATTGGGTATTTTTTGTTTGATTTAGGAGATTCCATTCAACATAGGGGTACATCTAAATACTTTCATAACGACAAGGGTATATTTGGTCCAATAGATAAAGGGTAAATTTAATTATTAAATAAAAGTAAAGGGATATTTTTGACCATTTTCCCTTATTTTAAGAGTAAATATTATGATTTGATTTTTGATCCCATAAAAATGGTTCATTTTGTGCTGTTGGAACTATGTCTGGACATAATTTAATAAAGGGATGATATGGTAATCTAGCAATCCAATCTTTTAATTAATAAACTCAATTTCATAATTTGAAACTTTATACAAGTCATATTGATCATTTGGGACTTGTTTGGTGGTTTTGGTTGGTCGAGAGGTTCAAATAAATTTTGGGTACTAAATATCAATTTTAAATTGTACATGATTTTTTCTTTTATCATGCTAAAAGATTTGGTCCAGGAATGCGCTATCGCACAAAAGGCCACACACATGACAATGCCAACGTGCCTTGACAACGCCATTGCGTCAAGGAGCAGGAGCATTGACCATCACTAACGTACAGAATGTGCACCATCGTGCAAGGAAATCAGAGTGTCGCTCCCATACAAAAATACAAGTATATGTGATCGTACAAGTACTATAGTGAACAAGAGTCGATTGCCGTACCCACAAAGACTGTTGATCAACAATTTATCAAACATAATTACTATCAACTAATCAATTAAGTATTTCCCCTAAAGAGTGATTTTCGTTATTAACTACTGTAAAAATGTAAGATTAATACATTAATGCTAACAATTGATAAAAAACGATTACACAAGCTTAGGTGTAAAATAATGAAATGAATATTTGACGATCGTGGTTGATTCACCACTTCTGTTGTATTCTCAAACTATTTCTTTTTGATTCAAATTATTAGTGATTGCTAATTAACTAGATTAGATTTACTCGTATTATATTCTCCCACAGAACTACTCACTTATTCAGAATGGATTGTCGCCTATATATGAAACTAACTAGGTACAGAGAAATGAATTGTGAGTACTTTTCAAATTTGAAATTAACAAATCGTGAGTCTTTTGACCAGTTGTGAGCAAAGACCTAATTAAAGTCTGATTTAAATGGGATATGAATTGTAATATTTAAAACTCGTTATTTTTTTTTAAAAATACAAAAAAAATTCACGATATTTTTTTATCCCAACCCCTTTGTTTTAAAGATCAAAAAGTAACTTTTGGTTTGGGATTCAAACCATTCTCTCCTTTCTCTTCTCACGAGAAGCGTCTATGTATGCTTCTTCTTTCTCTCATCTTCTCTAATGTTGTTACGCCATTTTTCTGCTACTGCTCGATTGTTTTCTTCATTTGCCTTGTCCCTTCTTTATCATTAATGTTGCTATTTTTTCTCCGATAATTTTTTTTTTCTCTTTTAACTTGGTTTAAACAGTTCAGACAAGTTAGAGTTTTAATTTTTGAAAATGATTTTTTTGGTTAGTGAAAAAGAAGAAGAATATAAGTTTCTCTTCAAAATAGTTTATTTTGTTGTTTAATGCCTAAGATGCTCTTTATTTTGTGTAGTTTTTATTTTTATTATGATTCTAATTTTAAAAATATTCTGCCTGGATCCTTTTGACTTTTCCATAGGATGGAGATTCTTCTCTCTCCCCACACAAGCTTTTCAAGACCTGACAACTAAGTCTGATAAGACTGGTAATGGAATCGGAAGGTACCGGTATCATTATCGGTCCGTACCGATTCGTTACCGGTCCGCTTCTGATCCGTTGGCCTCCGATTGGGAAAGGGTAAGGGGGTACTGATAGGGGTAGCGGGATAGCTTAAGGATTTTTTAACGGTCGTTACTGGTCCAGTTAGTACCGATAGGGGTAGCGGGATATCTTAGGGATTTTTTAACGGTCGTTACTGATTCAGTTAATATCAGTACCGATCTGGTACTTCGGGCAGGATAATGTTTTTAATTTTTTTTAAATATTAAAGTCATTGGGAACGGCTGGTGGGCCCCACCAATGGCTATAACATCCCCAACCCCCCTCCAAAACACCTCCTACCTCCCTAATTTTTTTTAATACCCTAAAGTTTTTAAAATTATACTTTAGTCCTATTTTTTTAACTATAAATACCGCCACTCCTTCATTATTTACTCACACAATTACAAATCTTCTTCTTCTTCTACTCTTTCATCTATAATTCTCTACTATAATTTTTATTAAATTGTTAGTTTTATTAGTTTGAAAGTTTTGGTGAATTATTTTGGAGCAATCTTCAAGCTTCAAGTTTCATCTATCAATTTTTGGATTTTGGTTATACACGTCTGCTTTTACGCAGACATTTGGTACATTCGTTTCAACTCTTTACTTATTTATTTTTTTGCATTTAATTTTTGTATTATATTTAATTTGCTTACTTCTAATAATTTAATATGGATTTTGATAATAAAAATATTGGTAAAGCTAAAAAAATAATTTTTGGTAGGATCACTAATGCATTATCCAGAAAAAAAAGAATAGGTAGTTCTTCTAAATCTAAAACTAGAGAAGTGGCTCAAGTAAGAATTAATACAGATGATTTTACGCATGTCGATGAAAATACTTTTAATATTGATAGTAATACTGAATTAGATCAGGAATCTTTAAAAAGAAGGTTTGGTAATTTTGATGAAGAAATAGATGAAGAAGTAGAATTTGATATTGCTAATGATTATGATGATGATGAAACAGAGACACCTACTAGTCCCACTACTGAACTCCCGCTCCCACTTTCGCTCCCCCTGTACATCCTACTAGGGCTAAGTCCAAGGTTGAAAGTCCTAGAAAATCTGTTGTGTGGAAATTTATGATTCAAAATGAGGATAAAACTCAAGCTACTTGTAAAAAATGTAAATGTGTTTTGAATCATAAAACTTCAGGAAAGGGGGGTGGGATAGGACATTTAAGTACTCATTTGATGGAATGTTGTAAGCTTGAATTTTTACAAGCTAAGGATATAGACGATGCTAAAAAAAATGGTACTCCCTTTCCTGATTCATCTGTAGGAGTAGGGCATTCTAAAATGGTTCAATCACAGTTAAACCCTTCTAATGTTGCTGGCCCTAGTACACATCACACATATAGTAGAGAAAGAGATCTTGAAGAATTAGCTAAAATGATTGTTGTTAGTGGCTTGCCCTTTAGTTTTAGTGAAAATTTCGATTTTATTCATTATATTCAAATAGTGTATAATTCATCTTTTAAAAGTTTCTCAAGAAACACAATTAAAAAAGCTGTTTTTGATTATCAAGGTCAATATTTTCTTTATCTTCGTTGTTTATTTTTCTATAATACTTGTAAGGTGACTATCACTTCTGATATGGATCGTAGTGTTAATAGTAATGATTATTTCACTATTACTGGCCATTGGATTGATGAAAAATTGAACTTGCAAAAGAGAATTTTAGGTTATAAAGTTTGTGAATATAATAAAATCGGTAGTTACATAGCTCAAACTATTGAATGAGTTTTAGAATTTTATGGACTTTGTAATAAAGTAATTAGTGTCACTTTAGATAATGCTTCTAATAATACAAGTGCTGTTGATAAACTAAAACCGGTACTTTTCCCTATTTATGATGATGATTTTCATATTAGGTGTGCTGCACACATATATAATTTGATTGTAAGAGATGGTATAGCAATGTATGATAATGGTTGTATGAAATGTGAAATTTCTTGTCATTTTATTTTTAAATATCAAAAAAATAGTAGACGTAAGAAATTTGAAGGCCGTTGTATAGAATTTAATCTTCCGATTAGAAAATTTTTAAAATTAGTGACTACTAGATGAAATTCTCTATATGAAATGCTTAAAGTTGCTTATGATTATAGAATGCCTATACAAATGGTTTGGAATGCTCATAATTTTAATATGGATTATAGAATTACTGAAAATGATTGAAAAGACGTAAAAGATCTTGTAGATTTTTTTTATTTAGCTACAAAACAAATATCTGAACTTTATTATTCAACTATTTCTTCAATTTTATCAAATATTTGTGCTATATTCAAAAATAATGAAAGTTTTAAAGAGTCAATCAAGGCAATGATTGAAAAATTAATTTTTTTTTCCTATTCCTCAAATTTATTAACTGTTTATTTATTCAACCCAACTTATAAAGAAATAGGTGCATCACGAATGGCTGAAAATATATATTCAAATTGAGATATTGAAGATGACGAAGTACCTAGTTTGATAACAGTTAAAAATAGCATAAAAATTGAAGCTAAAAAATTGTATGACTTGTATAATTCTGATAGAATAAATGAATTAGTACATAATGAAGAACCTCACACTTCTAGGCATAGATTTGAAGATATCAATGATATGCTAGAAGACTATCTTGGTCTTACTTCTAATAAAAAGATTGATTTTGATGAATATCTTAATCAGGGAACGAAAAGTTTTAGAGATGCATAAGGCCAACATTAACTTTTAGAATGGTGGAGGACTCGCAACGGGGCATTTACAAAACTTTGTTCGGCGGTTCGAGATGTGCTAGCTATTCAAGCATCTTCGGTAGCTTCGATTTTAGTGCAGTAAGATTTCAAACTGGAGAGCATAGGTATTCATTAGCATCAAACAACTTGGAGATATCAGTATTGTTTGGAGATTGAATCAATGCCGAGCGAAAAAATTATGGGCGTCCAAATTTACCCGTCCAATTTGAATATGATATAGATACTATTTTGGTAGATAGTAGTGAAGACGACATGAATGCATTGGAGGAACAAGCACTACAACCACTTCCAGAACATGTTACCCTAGAAATATTAGAAAATCTAAGACAAGACTATTTTGGACCTTACAGATTTTAGTATGATAATTCGAGGCCTAATTTAAACAGAACCCTTCTAGAAGGTGGCTGCGTAGCTTAGATGCTCTTCTAATATTTGTAATACAAATTGTACCATTTTATTTTTTATGAAGAAAATTATAGGCTATTCGCCTTAAATTTTTTTAATTATTGTCTTCAATTTAATATAATTCTTTTTTATATATTTGAATTTTCAAGACTTTAACAAACTTATAGTTTAAAAGTTTCAAACTTAAGTTATAATTTAAAATTAAAAAGGTTTGAAAGTTTGATATAGTCTAAAAAGTTTCAAACTTAAGTAAGTAAGTTATAGTTTGAAATTTTAAAATTTAGACTTTAAGAGTTTAAAATTTAAACTTTAAGTTTAAGAGTTTAAACTTTAAATTTTAAACTTTTGAAAAAAGTTTAACTTATTAAGTTATACTTTAAAAAAATATTAAATAAGTTATATATTTTAAAACTTTTTCAATTATAAATAATCAATTTTAACTTAATTAAAATTTAAAATAAAGAAAGAAAAATACCGGAATTCCGATTCGGTACCGGTCCGTTCCGGTGTCGGTACGTACCGGTCCGAGACGTGTACGACAAAAAATGTCAGTAAGTTCGATATCGATATCGTCCCGGCTTCGATTGGTTTTCCCATTAAGGGGTGTTGTTTCGGCCCGGTTTTGATAACTACTGGTTCGGTGGTGTCGATTCCAGTCCTGTTGCCACCCTTAATGTCTGATAGTAAATTTTTGTTTTTGTTTTTGTTGTTGTTGTTGTCATCCTATGATTTAGAAAAAAGTGATTTACATTTATTTTTGTCACGACCCAGACCATCGTGAGTGGCATCCACCCAACCCCCGGATGAGCGAACCAATAGAGTCCAACTCTTAGCCTAGCCTAACAGCTTAAAACCAGTGCAAGAATGTAAACTAGCAATCATTCATCAATAATAACCAACTCTATAATAAGATAAACTGCGAAAATCCCTCCCTAGAATCTGAAAGTCATCGTACCAAACATCTATCAAATACTAGAGTACGGGGATGCAACCCCAAAACAAATGAAATAGTCTAAGCACGAACAAATAGGCCACAGCTCAAACTAGATAGACACCAAGACAGCTCGGTCGATTAGCTCACCCTTGATATCTCGGAAAGTCTGGCCTACAAGTGAGGTCGTGCGTCAATCGCCGGAAGATTTTCTGTACTCACAAAAGATAAGCAAGTGCAGTATCAGTACACAACCACCGTGTTCTGGTAGGATCATCAGCCAGTTCCAAATAAATAGTGTATGAACAGTACATAAATCAAGTAAGAGTACAAAAACACATAGGCAAATCAACAAGCATTCCTAGACTACAAGTCTCTGCCTAACTTGTCCCACATGTAAGACACTTCACAGTTATGATCAACAGCCCATAACAACAACAATTATGCCTCGTCACATATCCCGGACCCACCCTGGATCCCCTCTAAACAACACCTAATTGTCAAATAACAACCTGGTCTACACCAAAACCAACTCATAAAGTACTGTAACAACCCGGCCTCTCAAGGATCAAAATACACAACCACAATTCAAGTTCACAACCCAGTCCACTCAGGGAACCATTAAATAAAGATGCAGAAATACAAGGAAGTAAACTCGTACTAGGCGTGGTACCCGAGCCAACCGTTAGTACTATCCCATAGCAGGCGTGGTACCCGAGCCAACCTTTAGTATTATCCCATACCAGGCGTGGTACCCGAGCCAACCTTTAGTATTATCCCATACCAGGCGTGGTACCCGAGCCAATCAAAGTCAAACAATCCACAGTCACAAAAATGAACAATCAACTTGTAAACCAACAAGCATAATACAACGTTCAATTTACCAGACTGTTAATAGAACTATTAGACATTTCTAATCATTCCCTAAGCAATGCATCTCATACAAATACTTAGACAAGAGTACTTAAACACACAAAGCATACAGAAAGCAAACCATCACCTACCTCAAATGATCTAAAGCTCTACTCAATCGGAGCTTTCCCATTTTCTGAAGTTCTTACCGGTTCTTGGTCTAAAACAACACACAATAACCAAGAATCAATTTTTATGGCCTAAATTTCACCCGGATTACGCAAAGTCCTAAACCCCAGGCCACCCATGATCATTCCACCCTTTTTCCCTGGCTTTCCCGTCATTAATTCACCTAGTTCTACCATTTTTACGGATAAAATTAGGAAATTAAGGTCACATGATCATAAAACAGTAATTTAGCAACACCCAAGAACTTCTACACATAGAATCCCCCTTTTTCCTCGGGTTCTATCCTTCCTAAATCATTCCAAACCTTTCCCCAAGTCCACTCCTAGCAATTCTACCGCATAGGAAAAGTATTACGGAGTTCGGGGAGTAGAAACCTTATCTTAGGGAAGAAAAAGATGAAGAATGGAGGAAAAATGCCTGAAATCGCCCTAGCCCTTCTCCCAAATAAACTTGTGAAAATTGAATATTTTTGGGAAAGTTTATGCATTAAATTCCGCTAGGCTCCGCTAGGCTCCGCTATAGCGGTCCGCTCCGCTATAGCGGTACCTCTGTAGCGGAGTCAACCGCTATGGCAGAGGTTGACCGACTTGACTTTCGCTGTAGCAGTAATTTTTCCACTATAGCGGAGCCACCGTAGCGGAGTGTCAACCGCTGTAGCGGTTGACACGGGACAGAAAATCATAAAATCTCCAAAGCTAGTCCATTTTACAACACACTTATTTTTTTGACATCTCGGAACAACCCCTTCACATCAACCTCGATTTCGAAAGTTTTACTTACCCGAATTTAATTTCGAAAAGTCCTCCGGACTCCTTTATGTCTTAGCTACGAGGAAAACTAGCTCATACCAAGACATCAAACCCAATCCTTACCCAGATTGTCCTAGACCATACCTCGCTCCAAAATCGTCCGAGACTAGCCTAACCCAGAATTTTAAACTCCCAGACCCGAAATTTTCTAACTCTAAAACTTGGTACAAAAAGTTTACCCGTAACGACAGATCCGATCGTTATAATTATTGATTTTTTTTTCAAAACTGTATGAACTATAGTTGTTGAGGTTGTTACAACAAATCTTTCTAACAACCAAGAAAGCTATTCTTGTTTGAAGAAGCCAAATAATTGTTAAAGTTTTACAACAAAATTTTTCAACAACTGATGAAACTGTTGTAGCAATTTTAACACTTATTTGAAAAAATCAAACAATTGCTAAGTTATTTTAATAAATTTTTTCAACAATTGAGAAAGTTGTTGCAACAACTTCGGCATTTGTTTGAAAAATCAAATAGTTGTTGAAATAATTTTTTACAACAGTTTCAACAACTGTTTGCTTCTTTAAACAACTGATCAAGTTATTGCTTGTGCAATAACTTCATCATTGTTACGATAAATATAATATTTCTTGTACTTATTTGATCAACTGCAATGATTTTTTATTTTGATTTATTTCAAATAATAAAAAATTATTTCATAAGTAATTGATGATTTCTATTTATATTTTGCGTGCAGATAAAATGGCTCGAAAAAAAGAAATTAAAAACCAATTACCACTTCTTCAAGTAAAATTAAAGAAGTCAGAATGAAAATTTCAAGCAAAGAAAAATTCAAAACTTCACTAAATGAGCTTGTTGCACAAGCAAAAATATTATTAGCTAAAAAAAAATTGCAGATAAATCTGCAACTCAAAGTCAACAGAACCAATAGTTTGAAGATAGGAATGAGAGATCAGAGATCAAAAAAGCCTCTCAAGCATCGCAAGTAGAAGAAGAAAGAGAAGTAAAAACAAAAAATTAAGATGAAAAAGTTGAATATATATATATATATATATATATATATATATATATATATATATATTCTAAAGAGAAATCTACCCAAGAAGAAACTGAAGATGGGGTGACAAAGATTGAGATGATAATAATAATCTATTTTTTTTTAAAGTTGACGATCAACTGTGAACCAAGAAGAAAATAATTACATGATCAGAATGTTGAACCATCTACTATCAAGTCATCCAATACTCACAATAATCACAACATATTTTGCATTAAAATAGGCGTTAAAAGTGTTAGACTCAATAAGTACGACATGAAGATGCCTTTAAAAGAAAACAATGATCTAAATTGTGATCTTGTTGAGAGATCATGTATGAAAAAGACATGAAATAAGTTTACAAAGTTACTCAAGGAATAGAAGTTGGAGAAATACTTCAAAAAAGATTGTTTTGAACACTTTTTAGACCTGCTTGTTGATATAATTATAAAATTTTAAATAATTATGATGAATAATTTTATGATTGACAAGATAATTTATAACAAAAAAGAAGAAGTTTTGGGTAACTACAATAGCATATAGATTTGTTTTAGTATGAAAGAGTTTATCTTGGTGACTTGAATTGATATGTCATTATATACTTGCGATAAAAACTTGAAAAAAGCTAAAGATGAAGGTCAGGAGGAGATAGATTTTATGGGCAAGAGATTTAAAAGAACAAAGGTTCTTACCTTTTTAATATCCTATAAAGTCTCAAAAACATACAAGCAGTCACTTTGTTTAGTTTGATTTGTGCACAATATTTTTTGTGTAAGAGATACGTCACGACCCAACTACCGAGCCATGCGGGAACCTACTCTAATCCACCTAGATAGGAGAATCCTTACCACCCAAACCAACAGGCAATGCGGAAAAAAACAAACCATTAAATAACTCCCTTAATACATGAGAGATCCTTTTAAAAAATATTTGGAAAATCTTTGTACAATAATTTTTCGAAATTACACAACCTTTAGAACTTGCAGAAATTTACTAACAATATAAAAAACCTCTACAGAACCTAGTCTAAGCCGGTACAAGAGCTTCTACAAGATGAGCTTATAACATAAGATGGACACATCTCCCACCATAAAAGGAAGTAGGAGATGCTGGAAGATCACCGCAATCCTGAACCTGTGAAACATCACCAACCCTGCAATTAGACTATACCCAAAAAGGTATAGCAAGAGTAGAATCAGTACTAACACACGTACTAATAGGAATCATCGGTTGAACCAAATTCCCTCCTACCATCATATAAAAATCAATATAAAATGCACAAGGTAAATGCTTCACCCATTTCAACATCACTTTTATCAATCCCCTCTTTTGGAACCGACCTTCCTAACCTTTCGCTGCCAACTCCACCCCCCTAGCCTTGACCCTGACATCTAGGACTTCCCAAGTCACCGTTAACCTTTACCCCAGTCAACTACCTTGACTAAATATCCAGATTAAATCTGGCCAACTGCCCAACCAAGCCACTTATACCCAAGGTATTACCTACCGTTGTCTGGACTTTCGAGGACCTCTAGGACAACTTTACCACCTAGTTATATTAACCAATAACCACACCCAGACTCTCAGTCTTCCTCTATATTTACCAACCACATGCAATTCACCTAACCACCATTGACACCTTCAATGACCACCATAGAGATACGCCTAAATCCCTTCTTAGATCACATAACCTGGACCCTCCAAGGATCCTCCAGCCACACCTAAGTGTTCAACAGACTACCCCGGTCTACACCAAGACCCACCCATAGCTCATTAACCACGATAATTCATGACCGCCATTAGTACCCTTAATGACATCAATTTATGAGCACATAACCTCTTTTAAATAGTCCATATCCACTCGGATCCCCCTAACACGTCTAGGTGTTAACATGACAAACCCGGTCTACACCAAGACCAACTAATAATCAACATAATAACCTGGCCTATACCAGACCCACTAAAAACTAACATCATAACCCGGTCTATACCAAGACCAACTAATAATATAATTTAATAACCCGGCCTACACCAAGACAAAATGCAAAATCACAATCTATAAACACAACCCGGTCCACTCATGGAACCAAATAAATTACACAATGCAATGCAATAAGTTAACCCATACCAAGCGTGGTACCAGAACCAACCATTAGTATTATCCCATACCAGGCCGGGTACCCGAGCCAACCGTTAGTATATTTCATACCAGGCATGGTACCCGAGCCAACCGTTAGTATTATCCCATACCAGGCGTGGTACCCAATCCAACCAAATGTCAAATAATTCACAGTCAAAAAAATTGAACAATCAACTTGTAAACCAACAAGCACAATACAACGTTCGATTTACCAGACTGCTAAACAGGACTATTATACATTTCTAATCATTCCCTAAGCAATGCATCTCATACAAATACTTAGATAAGAGTACTTAAAATATAAAGCATACAGAAAGAAAACCATCACCTACCTCATTTTGGGTACACTATGAATCGTCAAATCTCGTCCGAAGACTAACCCCGGTTTTCCCCTTTAAACATGCAGTTAATTTCATTTATTCCTGACCCTCTTCCTAGGACAAAATACAACCTGGGAAAACCTTTCCCAACCTTAGAATACAGCCAACGAATATCCTAATTATACCAATTAGTTTTCGCAACTTCCGTTCCTTTTACATTTGTTAATTATTAACCCCTTTACGATTCCCTGAACCTTCCGATATTCTAGTTCCCGCATTTATTAGCAAAATCACACAAATTAAGCAATTCCTAGAATATCACAACACACTATCTCGATTATACCATTCCAACTAATCCAACAAATCAACAATTTCCTCTAGACTCCGTGCCCGAAGGCCTAATCATTATTCTACACAATAATAAGAAAATGAAAGCGGTCAATCTACTTTTTGGAAGAAACCTAGCCTACCTGGATGCCTAGCAGCTGTTCCATGCCCTTTCTGGCTCTGCGAAGGCTTTCCGTGACGATTCTGCAGGCCCAAATCTGTGGTTTCATGCCCCTTTAGCTGGAATTCCTCCTCCTCATGGTCCCCAAGCCTTGGAGCAGCATAAGAGGGTTTTTGGAGGAACCCTCATATATTTCTCAACTGAGGAGGAGAAATCTTTTAATAAAACTAGTTTTGAGGCTACTGCCCGTCGTTTTGCTATAGCGGTTCACCCATTATCCCTATATTTCTTCCAAAGAAAATACCGCATTCTCTCCCGATCACCTCGCTCTCGATGTCAAAATTCCCAGGTAAGACTCGTTTCTACTCATTTCCTTACTTACTTGCACGAATTTAGACATAATTTTGGTAGAAAACAAGGGTTTGGGGTATCCATTGTAGTGAGTTTTGAACTTGAACCTTAGATTAGATTTTTTTGTTGGATTCCTGAAGCATGGATGTTTCCCTTACGTTTAAAATGCCTCCCAGGCCTTATGGGTGTAAGGATTACACAATGTTTTGCCAAAAATGGGCTAAAAATGGGGTGGGAGGTGAAGGGTTGTTCTTGAATAAACTTGTGATTTGGACAGAATTCAAGGGTTATAATGCCTAAATTTTTGTAGAAAACTGTAGTAGAATACTTTAGAAGTACTGATTTGAACTTGAATTGTCAAAAACAGAGTTTTGGGTCAAGGGGCGCCATTGTTGCACCCCTTGAAGCTTTGGGGACGATGAATACCGTTATAGCGGTTGGGCACCGCTATTGCGGTTTCTCTACGACAGATATTTTTCCACTATGGCGATTCCACTATGGCAGACAGATATCTCCAATGCTGCATACGAGGCCAAGGCAAGGCTTTGGGACATGACTTGGTTGAGAGATACTTTGGTGGATGCAGAGTTCAGAAATTAGGTCTACTGGATCAGCCCCGAGGGCGTCACTAGCACTTACTTTTCTGTGGAGGCTAGGATGTGGTTAAACTTAGTATCCCGGAGAATCTGCCCGTCGGGCAACAAGACCAATGTGACCTATGCCCAGGCCCTGGTGATTTCTTGTGCCATGTAGGGTATAATCATGAATGTGGGGGAGCAGATCATCTCCGAATGAAAGGACTTCTACCGAGGTCATAGGAAGGGCCCTTATCTTTCGGGCTTGGTGTCTGAACTGTGCAGGCGGTTTGGAGTGCCTGAGGACCATACTGACTTGGAGGTGGCTATGGATGACCCCTTTGACCCTGCACGGATGAAGGTGGTCTCCAAGAAGAAGAGGAAGATGGATGGAGCCGGGAGCAGTCAGCCGGTTGAGGAGGCCGATGATGATGATGATGATGACGACATTCCTGTCCCTTCCCAGCCCCAACCCCTAATCACTAGCACCCAGTGAGAGGAGAACTTGGCTGCCATTAGGAGGTTCATGGAAGACACCACTGCTGCTGAAGGTACAACCCGCCCCCCACTGCTTAGGACTTTGCTACACTGCGAAGGGAGTTAGAGGAGGATAAGAAGAAGAGGCGCTCCCGGGACTGTATGTTTGCTCGGATATGGAAGACCATCAAGGTTATGTTCTCATGCGTTGCTTCAGGCCAAAAGCTTTCTACTCTGGAGCTCGATGACAGGCAGGAGTTTCCCTTCCCGAGCGATGATGAGTCTTAGGACCTCTACCCCCTTTCATCATACGATTTACTACTTTTCGAGATTTACTCCCATTTGGGGCTTGTGTTAGACAATATTCCCCTTTCCTTTTTCCCTTTTTATTATCGCACATGGATGCTAAATTCAGATATTATTCCTTTATATGCATGCTATACCAGTTCTATTACTAAATTCCTTACAATCGTAGTTTAGCTATTACATTTTTATATTCCCGGGATTGAAGGAAAACAGGGGAAAAACAGGGCAGACCTTCTGCCTCACGTACCTCCACTATGGCAGTTTCCACTTTGCTACAGTGGAACCGCTATAGCAGAGAAATTTCTGCTATAGCGGGAATGCCATAGCGATGCCGTCCGCTATGGCGGTCCCGACGGTAATTAGTATAGAAAAATTGATTTTTCAGCTAAATGTACTCATCCCCCTTCCCAGTTAACATTGTTTAATCCCGTTAATTCCGCCATGATCTTAAACAATCCTCAAGACCATTCCCGGCACTACACAAACAGAAACTTAGCATCAATTTTCACAAATCAACAAGAGGACTACGCAAGAAATTATTCTTAAAAATACACTTTCGATATCAAGCACAAATAACCCCCCTTAGTTCCCTTGGTTCCCAACCAATTCCCGACTTTCCTGAAATGAAGTTTCCCTACAGTCATAAATCTCACCATCTTAACCAATGATGAGCCCTTTCCTTGAAAACTTTACATGTAATTCTAACTCCAAACACACTGAGCACTTAATCATACTCAATCATATCAAGAATCAATTACCATTTCCTTAAGACTCATGATTTCGTAACTAGGCATCAATCATATACGAATCAGTAAATCATGCCAGCATTGTAATACACAAACACTTCAATTTTTAAGCTACACAAAAAATTCACACCATAACAATTACTCTATATTCGTCCCATGGATGACCCTTAGCCAATCACCCATGCGGTACCACAGCCTCTCAGGCCAGATACTAATTGGAACCTTCCCAGTTGCAATCCTTCTTGCTTGTTTGTTATACCCGGAGTCTAATGACATCCTTCACTTTGTTGAGATACCAATTGGAATTGAGAGATACCAATTGGACTCAACCCATAAAAGCAAGTGACGAAATCACAATAAAAAGGAATGAAAGAAGAGAAGTGTTTCCTAGAATGATTCATATCTTCCCTAGGATTAGATGTGGATGTCAACACACCAATCTGCGGGAATCTATTCGACATTTTGCTCTTGTACTGGGAGACTGGTAACCTGAGCTCTGATACCATCTATCACGACCCAACTACCGGGCCATGCGGGAACCTACTCTAATCCACCTAGATAGGAGAATCCTTACCACCCAAACCAACAGGCAATGCGGAAAAAAACAAACCATTAAATAACTCCCTTAATACATGAGAGATCCTTTTAAAAAATATTTGGAAAATCTTTGTACAATAATTTTTCGAAATTACACAACCTTTAGAACTTGCGGAAATTTACTAATAATATAAAAAACCTCTACAAAACCTAGTCTAAGCCGGTACAAGAGCTTCTACAAGATGAGCTTATAACATAAGATGGACACATCTCCCACCATAAAAGGAAGTAGGAGATGCTGGAAGATCACCGCAATCTTGAACCTGTGAAACATCACCAAACCTGCAACCAGACTATACCTAAAAAGGTATATCAAGAGTAGAATCAGTACAAACACACGTACTGGTAGGCATCATTGGCTGAACAAAATTCAGTCCTACCATCATATAAAAATCAAGATAAAATGCACAAGGTAAATACTTCACCCATTTCAACATCACTTTTATCAATCCCCTCTTTCGGAACTGACCTTTCTAACCTTTCGCTGCCAACTCCACGCCCCTAGCCTTCACCCTGACATCTAGGACTTCACAAGTCACCTTTAACCGTTACCCACACAACTACCTTGACTAAATATCCAGACTAAATCCAGCCAACTGCCCAACCAAGCCACTTATACCCAAGGTATTACCTACCGTTGTCTGGACTTTCCAGGACCTCTAGGACAACTTTACTACTTGGTTATATTAACCAATAACCACACACAGATTCTCAGTATTCCTCTATATTTACCAACCACATGCAATTCACCTAACCACCATTGACACCTTTAATGACCATCATAGAGATACGCCTAAATTCCTTCTTAGATCACATAACCCGGACCCTCCAAGGATCTTCCATCCATACCTAAGTGTTCAACTAACTACCCTGGTCTACACTAAGACCCACCCTTAGATCATTAACCATGATGATTCATGACCGCCATTAGTACCCTTAATGACATCAATTTATAAGCACATAACCTCTTTTAAATAGTCCAGACCTACTCGGATCCTCCTAACACGTCTAGGTGTTAACATGACAAACTCGATCTACACCAAGACCAACTAATAATCAACATAATAACCCGGCCTATAACAGACCCACTAATAACCAATATCATAACCTGGTCTACACCAAGACCAACTAATAACAAAATATAACAACCCAGTCTACACCAAGACCAAAATGCAAAATCACAATCTACAAACACAGCCCGGTCCACTCATAGAACCAAATCAATTATACAATGCAATGCAATAAGTAAACCCGTACTAGGTGTGGTACCCGATCCAACCGTCAGTATTATTTCATACCAGACGTGGTATCCGAGCTAACCATTAGTATATTTCATACCAGGCGTGGTACCCAAGACATACTGCCAACCGTTAGTATTATTTCGTACCAGGCATGGTACCCGAGCCAACCAAATGTCAAATAATCCACAGTCACAAAAATGAATAATCAACTTGTAAACCAACAAGCACAATACAGCGTTCGATTTACCAGACTGCTAAACAGGACTATTAGACATTTCTAATCATTCCCTAAGGAATGCATCTTATACAAATACTTAGATAAGAGTACTTAAACACACAAAGAATACATGAAGCAAACCATCACCTACCCCATTCTGGGTACACTATGAACCGTCAAATCCCTTCCAAAGACTAACCCCGACTCACCCCTTTAAACATGCAGTTAATTTCATTTATTCCTGACCTTCTTTGTCACGACCCAGATTGTCGTGAGTGGCACCTACCTAAACCCCAGATGGGCGAACTGTTAGAGTCCCACTCTTAGCCTAGTCTAACAGCTTAAAACCAGTGCAGAAATGTAAACTAGCATTTAATCAAAAAGAGAAAAAGATAAACTTTATAAATAAAATAAACTGTAGAAATCCCTCCCTAGAATCTAAAAGTCATCGTACCAAGAAAATCTACCAAAAACTAGAGTACGGGGATGCAACCCCAAAGTAAGCAATAGTCTAAGCCCGAAACAAGTGGGCTACAACCAATAAGAAAGAAATCAAGGCAGCTCGATCTAACAACTCACCCTTGATATCTTGAAGTGTCAGGCCTACAAGTGAGGTCGTGTGTCAACCATCGGAAGATTTTCTGTACTCACAAAAAGACAAGCAAGTGCAGTATCAGTACACAACCACCGTGTACTGGTAGGATCATCAGCCAATTCTAAATAAACAATGAATGAGAAGTACAAAAATCAAGTAAGATAACAAGAAATACATAGGCAAGTCAACATGTACTCCTAGACTACAAGTCTCTACCTAACTTGTCCCACATGTAAACCACTTCACAGTTATGATAAAAAATTCCCAATAATATTGGTCATATCATGCTACATATCCCGGACCCACCCCCGATCCCTTCTAGACAACACCTAAGTGTCAGACATACTACTCGGTCTACGCCTAGACCAAAACTCATAAAGCAATTCAATTAATCCCGGCCTCTCAAGGACAAAACTACACAATCACAATTCAAGTTCCCAACCCGATCCCCTCAGGGAACGATTAAATAAAGATGCAATCAACACAATAAAGTAAACCCGTACCAGGCATGGTACCCGAGCCAACTGTTAGTATCATCCCGTACCAGGTGTGGTACCCGAGCCAACTGTTAGTATATTTCATACCAGGCATGGTACCCAAGCCAACTGTTAGTATATTTCGTACCAGGCGTGGTACCCGAGCCAACCAAATGTCAAATAATCCACAGTCACAAAAATTAAACAATCAACTTATAAACCAACAAGCACAACACAACGTTCGATTTACCAGATTGCTACACAGGATTATTAGACATTTCTAATCATTCCTCAAGCAATACATCTCATACAAATAATTAGATAAAAGTAATTAAACACACAAAGCATACGAAAGTAACCATCACCTACCTCAAAATGATTCAAAGATCTACTCAACTAGATCTTTCCCATTTCCTGAAGTTCTTGCCGGTTCTTGGCCTAAAACAATACACAATAACCAATAATCAATTCTTATGGCCTAAATTTCACCCAAATTATGCAAAATCCCAAACCCCAGGCCACCCATGATCATCCCACCCCTTCTTTCCGGGCTTTCCCACCATTAATTCACCTAGTTCTACCATTCTTATGGAAACAATTAGGGAATTAAGGTCACATGATCATAAAGTAGTGGATTTAACAACACCCAAGAACTTCTACACTTAGAATCCCCCTCTTTCCCATGATTCTACCATCCCTAAGTCATCCCAAACCTTTCCCCAAGTCCATTACTAGAAATTCTACCTCATAGGAAAAGTAGTACGAAGTTCGGGGAGTAGAAACCTTACCTTTGGGAGGAAAAACGATGAAGAATGGAGGAAATTTGCTTGAAATCGCCCTAGCCCTTCTCCCAAATGAACTTGTGAAAGCTGAATGTTTTTAGGAATGTTTCTGCATTAAATTCCATCATGCTCCGCTATAGCGGTCTGCTCCTCTATAGCGGTACCGCCGTAGTGGAGTCAACCGCTATGACGGAGGTTGACCACTCTACTTTCGCTATAGCGATAATTTTTTTGCTATAGTAGAGGTCGCCGTGGCAGAGCAGTAGCGCTCGTCATGGATAGAATGTTGAGAATTCTCCAAAATTGGTCCATTGTACAACACACTTACTTTCTCCGATATTCCGAAATAACCCCTTCACGTCAACCTCGATTCCGAGAGTTCTACTTACTCGAATTCGATTCCGAAAAGTCCCTTGGACTCCTTTATGTGTTAGCTACAAGGAAAACTTGATCGAAGAAAGACATCAAACCCAATACTTACCTGGATTTACCTAGACCATACCTCGCTTCAAATTTGGACAGACTAGCCTAGCCCAAAAGTTCAAACTCCTAAACCTAGAGTTTTCTAACTCTAACAATTGGCACAAATGGTTTTTCCCGTAACGACGGACCCAGTTGTTACAACAGATACCAATTTACCCATCATTCATCCCCGAATGATCAAACCCGAAATTACAGAAATTAAAAAAGGAAAGTGTAGTACCTAAATCCTTAAACAAGTGAGGGTACTTGTACCGCATGTCCTTTTCGGTTTCCCAAGTGGCTTCCTCAATCGGATGATGCTTCCATTGAACCTTTACCATACTAATCACCCTTGTCCTCAATTTTTGGATATCCCGAGCAAGGATCAAAACTGGTTCCTCTTCATAGCGAAGGTCCTTATCGAAAAGCACCTCATCCCACTTGATAATGTAGTCCCCATCCCCATGGTATCGTTTAAGCATGGATACATAGAATACCAGATGGACACCCGATAAACTAGGTGGCAGTGCTAATTTGTAAGCCACTGGCCCCATAATTTCAAGAACCTCAAATGGACTGATGAACCGAGGGTTGAGCTTGCCCTTCTTACCGAAATGCATGATTCCCTTTATTGGTGATACCTTCAGTAGTACCTGCTCCCCAACCTGAAATTCCATGTCCCAGACCTTGCGATCCGCATATTCCTTCTGCCTGCTTTGGGAAGCTAGCAACTTGGTCTGAATGCCCCTCACCTTCTCTTGCGCTTCCCTTACCTTGTCTACGCCCAAAGGCTTTACATTGCCTTCCTTAAACCACCCAATTGGTGATCTACAACTCCTCCCATATAGAGCCTCGAACGGTGCCATATCGATGCTGGAGTGGTAGCTACTGTTGTATGAAAACTCACACAACGGTAGAAACTAGTCCCAGTGACCCCCGAAGTCTATCACACATACTCTCAATATGTCCTCTAACACCTAGATCTTCCTCTCCGACTGACCATCATTCTGAGGATGGAAAGCTGTGCTAAAGGTGAGTTGAGTGCCCAACTCCTCATGCAACTTTCCCCAAAACTTAGAGGTGAACTGCGTACCCCTGTATGAGATAATGGACAGTGGTACTCCATACAATCTCACAATTTCCTTCACGTAGATCTTAGCCAATTGCTGCAAATTGTAATCTACCTTGACCGGAATAAAATGAGCGGACTTGGTCAGCCTGTCAACGATGACCCAAATTGAGTCATACTTCCCCAATGTCTTGGGGAGACCCACCACGAAATCCATAGCTATCCTTTCCCACTTCCACTCTGGAATGGGCATTATCTGAAGTAGTCCTGTAGGTCTCTGATGCTCATACTTTACTTGCTGGCAGTTCTGACATTTAGACACAAAATCAACAATGTCCCTTTTCATCCAGGGCCACCAATAACGCTGCCTCAAATTTTTGTACATTTTAGTCACACCCGGATGAATTGAGTACCGCAAACTATGAGCCTCTGCTAGGATGTTTTGAATCATATCATTAACCCGAGGAACACAAATCCTTCTTCTGAAATTTAGTACTCCACTAGAGTCTAATGCGATGTCCCTAGACTCCCCAGATATTACCTTACCTCTAAGCTTTCTCAGTTTCAGACCCTGAAACTACTTGGCCTTTATCTTCTATATGAAAGTGGCGCTGACCTCAATACTGGCCAACAATCCACCTTGTTCTGAAACACCCAAGTGCATGAACTTGGACTCCAATGCCTGAATTTCCCTTACAAGTGGTCGTTTGGACACCCCCAAACAAGCCAAACTGCCCATGCTAAGTGTCTTCCGGCTCAATGCGTCTGCCACTACATTTGCCTTACCCAGATGGTACTGAATAGTCATATCGTAATCCTTCAACAATTTCATCCACCTTATCTGCCTCAGATTTAAGTCCTACTGAGTGAAAATATGCTACAAACTGCGATGATCAGTGAACACCTCACACTTGACACCATAAAGATAGTGTCTCCAAATCTTGAGTGCAAAGACCACCGCTGCCAACTCTAAATCGTGAGTCGGATAGTTTCTCTCATGCACCTTCAACTGTATAGAAGCATAGGCTATCACATTCCTATCTTGCATCAACACAACACCCAAACCAAAATGTGAAGCATCACAGTAAACGATAAAGTCTTTACCTTTAATCGGTAAGGACAAAATGGGAGCCGTGGTCAGATGTGTCTTGAGCCTTTGGAAACTCTCCTCGCACTTGTCGGACCACACAAATTGTACATCTTTATGTGTCAACCTTTTCAGGTGAGTAGCAATAGATACAAAATCCTTGACAAACCTACGATAGTAGCATGCAAGCCCCACAAAACTTCTCACCTCGATCACCGTGGTAGGCCGGACCCAACTCTTGACTGCCTCAATCTTCTGAGGATCTACCATCACCCCCTGTTCTGACACTATATGCCCCAAGAATGCTACTGAAGTTAACCAAAATTCATACTTGGAGAACTTTGCATAAAGATTTTCGCGCCACAAAATATCCAATACTATACGAAGATGTTCAGCATGCTCTTCCCTACTCTTGGAGTAGATCAAAATATTATCAATAAAAATAATGATGAATGAATCAAGATACGAATTAAATACCCCATTCATCAAACTCACGAATGCTGCTGGCGCATTGATCAAATCAAATGACATCACCAAGAACTCGTAATGCCCATAGCGAGTCCGAAAAGCAGTCTTAGGAATGTCCTCAGGCCTAATTTTTAACTGATGATACCCTGACCTCAAGTCGATTTATGAAACACTGATGCTCCCTATAACTGGTCAAACAGATCATCAATACGGGGTAGCAGGTACTTATTCCGAATGGTAACCTTGTTCAACTGTCTATAGTCTATGCACATCCGCATACTACCATCCTTTTTATTTACAAACAAGACTGGAGCACCCCAAGGCGAAGCACTGGGACAGATAAATCCCTTATCTCGGAGTTCCTGAAGCTGAGTCTTAAGTTCCCTTAACTCTGCCGGAGCCATAGGGTATGGAGGAATAGAAATGGGATGAGTGCCCGGCTCCAAGTCTGTACAAAAGTTAATATCCCTGTCCGGAGGCATACCAAGCAAATTCACTGGAAACACCTCTCGAAACTCTAAAACAACCAGAACTGACTCAATAGAGGGAGACTCCACACTATCACCTCAGAGATGAGACAACAAGGCTTGACACCCCCTCCCTACTAGCTTTCTATCCCGAACAAATGATATGATCTTAACTGGCTTAGGCCTGTACACACCTTTCCACTCTAGCCTATCCTTACCTGGAATCTCTAGAGCCACAGTCTTGGTGTTATGATTCAACACAACATGATAAGGGGATAACCAAGTCATGCCTAAAATCACATCAAAGTCAACCATATCCAGGATTACCAAGTCTACCCAAGTATGCAACCCCACAAACACCACATTGCAGTCATGATAGACATGAGTCAAAACCACAAACTCTCCAACCGGGGTAGAAACATAGATAGTGGAATCAAGGATACCACATACCAAGTCTAGACCCAACGCAAAACTCACAGACACATAGGAATACGTAGAACCTGGGTTAAATAATACTAAAGCCATTTTATCACAGACAAGAATGGTACCTGTGATCACCGCGTCTGATGCCTCGGCCTCGGTCCTCCCTGGAAATGCATAGCAGTGAGCCCAATCATCAATTTGGGCAACCTCCTTAGCCGGCTGCGCCGCACCCCTACCAGTACCGCCATTCCCTCTGTCTCCCCGACCTCTCTGAAAGTTGCCTTACCCACCCTGTGGATGACCTCTAGCATGACCACCTCTACATGTCGAGACCACAGCCTTAGATTGCTGCTGAACCTGATTACTGGTCTGTCTGTGAGGGCATTCCCTCTTAAAGTAGCACAGATCACCACAATGAAGACAACCATGATCAAGCACAGGCCTGCTAGCAGATGAATAAGAAGCTCCCTGGCCCTTAGAAGTCGAAAACTGCTGATTAGCTCCTTGACAACCACCTGTAGTAGCTGGTAGAGCTGACTGAATAGGACGGGCTAAGTATACCTGCTCATTCTGACCCCTGGAGTACGAACCACCATAATTTCCCTCATTCCGGGGCTTCTTGGCTAACACCTTAGCCTGCCTGACTCCCTCAAGTTTCTTTACATAATCCACCACTTCATTGAAGCCTTTACCTGAAGAAGTCATATGCACAGACATCACCTGAAGCTCAGTATTCAAACCCTTGACAAACAACTGAACCCGCTCCTCTTCGGAACCCAGCAACTGTGTAGCAAAATAAGATAAGGCATGAAGCTTTGCCTTGTAAGCAGAGACTGACATGCTACCCTACTACAAATTCAAGAATTCATCCTTTTTTCCGTCCCTCAAAGTACGGGGTACGTACTTCTCTAAAAAAAGAGAGTGGAACTGCTCCTAAGTCAATGGAGGTAAAACAGACAACCGACACTCCACATGAGATCTCCACCATTGCTTGGCATCACCCTACAGCTTAAATATGATGAACTCAACCCCATACTGTTGCACAATGCCCAGCTTGTGCAGCCTTTCGTAATAATCCAATATAAATTCATAAGCATATTCCCTCTCAGTACCCTGAAATGTAGGAGGTTTCAGCTTGAGAAATCTGGTCATCATCTCATGTTCATTCCCTCTCATTATTGAGCCCAACATTGGCCTAAAAAAGTCACATGTTCCTGAAGATGCATCCATCCTAGGCACTGCAATAACCGCTGGCTGAGTGCCTAGAGCCTGATTTGCAAGTGCCGCGGGTATGGCTCCAGCACCAACCAACCCACTCAAGATATTCCAAGCTTGCTGAAATACTTCTGGTGTCATAGGAGGAAGGCTTTCACCTCCAGCCGATTCCGCCTCCACCTCCGTCCGTGCCTCTTCAACTTTCACAACAACTTTCACTTCCTCGACAACCTATTCCTGAGGTGGGAGAGGGGTTGCCTCTTGGGCTCCTGCAACATCTTGAGCTCCACCCCTGGAGGGCGTGACTCTACCTCGTCCTCTTCCCCTTCCCCTGCCTCTACCACGGACAGCCGGGCCTACTATTAGGACCACTGGTCTAGCTCCATTGTTCCTTGTGTTAACCATCTGCGAACAGATGAATGAAAGAGTCATATACAAATTTGTATTACCAGATACCAATTGGAATCGAGTTATAGCACGATGAAAGAAAGAAGGGATAGTTTTCTAAAGTTCTATAGCCTCTCAAAGAAAAGTACGGACGTCTCCGCACCATTCTACGAGACTCTACTAGACCTGTTTTTGTACGATGAAATCAACGAACCTAGGACTCTGATACCATCTTTATCACGACCCGGACCATCGTGAGTGGCACCCACCTAACCCCCGGATGAGCAAACTGTTAGAGACCCACTCTTAACCTAGTCTAACAACTTAAAACTAGTGCCAAAATGTAAACTAGCATTTAATCAAAAAGAGAAAATGAACAACTCTATAAATAAAATAAACTGCGGAAATCCCTCCCTAGAATCTGAAAGTCATCGTACCACGAACATCTACCAAAAACTAGAGTACGGAGATGCAACCCCAAAGTAAGCAATAGTCTAAGCCCAAAACAAGTGGGCTATAACCAATAAGAAAGAAACCAAGGCAGCTCGATCGAACAACTCACCCTTGATATCTTGAAGTGTCAGGCCTACAAGTGAGGTCGTGCGTCAATCGCCGGAAGATTTCCTGTACTCACAAAAAGACAAGCAAGTGTAGTATCAGTACATAACCATCATGTACTGGTAGGATCATCAGCCAGTTCCAAATAAATAATGAATGAGCAGTACAAAAATCAAGTAAGAGTACAAGAAATACATAGGCAAGTCAACATGTACTCCTAGACTACAAGTCTCTACCTAACTTGTCCCACATGAAAACTACTTCACAGTTATGATAAAAAATCCCTAACAATATTAGTCATATCATGCTACATATCTCGAACCCACCCTAGATCCCTTCTTGACAACACCTAAGTGTCAGACATACCACCCGGTCTACGCCTAGACTAAAACTCATAAAGCAATTCAATTAATCCTGGCCTCTTAAGGACAAACTACACAATCACAATTCAAGTTCACATCCCGGTCCCCACAGAGAACCATTAAATAAAGATGCAATCAACACAATAAAGTAAACCCGTACCAGGCGTGGTACCTGAGCAAACCGTTAGTATTATCCCATACCAGGCGTGGTACCCGAGCCAACCGTTAGTATATTTCATACCAAACATGGTACCCGAGCCAACCGTTAGTATATTTCATACCAGGCGTGGTACCCGAGCCAACCAAATGTCAAATAATCCACAGTCACAAAAATTGAACAATCAATTTGTAAACCAACAAGCATAACACAACATTTTATTTACTAGACTGCTACACAAGACTATTAGACATTTCTAATCATTTCCTAAGAAATGCATCTCATACAAATACTTAGATAAAAGTACTTAAACATGCAAAGCATACGAAAGAAACCATCACCTACCTCAAAATGATTCAAAGCTCTACTCAACCGGAGCTTTTTCATTTCCCAAAGTTCTTACCGGTTTTTTGCCTAAAACAATGCACAATAACCAAGACTCAGTCTTTATGGCCTAAATTTCACCTGGATTATGCAAAATCCCAAACCCCAGGACACCCATGATCATCCCACCCCTTCTTTCCAGGCTTTACCACCATTAATTTATCTAGTTCTACCGTTCTTATGGAAACAATTAGGGAATTAAGGTCACATGATCATAAAGTAGTGGATTTAATAACTCCCAAGAACTTCTACACTTAGAATCCCCCTCTTTCCATGGATTTTACCATCCGTAAGTCATCCCAAACCTTTTCCAAGTCCACTCCTAGCAATTCTACCAAATGGGAAAAGTAGTACGGAGTTCGGGGAGTAGAAACTTTACCTTTGGAAGGAAAAACGATGAAGAATGGAGGAAATTTGCCTGAAATTGCCCTAGCCCTTCTCCCAAATGAACTTGTGAAACTGAATGTTTTTGGGAATGTTTCTGCATTAAATCCCATCACGCTCTGCTATAGCGGTCCGCTCCACTATAGCGGTACCACCGTAGCAGAGTCAACCGCTATGGCGGAGGTTGACCAATTTGACTTCTTCTGTAGCAGTAATTTTTCATCTATAGCGAAGGTCACCGTGGTGGAGCGGTAGTGCTCGTCATGGACATAATGTTTAGAATTCTCCAAAATTGGTCTATTCTATAATACACTTACTTTCCCCGATGTTCCAGAACAACTTCTTCACGTCAACCTCGATTCTGGGAGTTCTACTTACCCGAATTTGATTCTGAAAAGTCCCCCGAACTCCTTTATGTGTTAGCTACAAGGAAAACTAGCTCGAAGCAAGACATCAAACCCAATTCTTACCCGAATTGCCCTAGACCATACCTCACTCCAAATCTGGCTGAGACTAGCCTAACCCAGAATTTCAAACTCCCAAACCCAGAGTTTTCTAACTCTAACAATTGGCACGAATGGTTTTTCCAGTAACAACGGACCCAGTCGTTACAATTTTCCTAGGACCAAATACAACCTGGGAAAACCTTTCCCAACCTTAGAACACAGCCAACGAATATCCTAATTATACCAATTAGTTTCCACAACTTCCGTTCCTTGCACATTAGTTAATTGCTAACCTCTTTCCGGTTCCCCGAACCTTCCGATATTCTAGTTCCCACATTTATTAGCAAAATCACACAAATTAAGCAATGCCTAAAATATCACAACACACTATCCCGATTCTACCGTTCCAACTAATCCAACAAATCAACAATTTTCTCCAGACTCCATGCCCGAAGGCCTAACCATGGATTCTCCCTTTTATTCTATACAATAATAAGAAAATAAAAGCAGTCAATCTACTCTTTGGAAGAAACCTATCCTACCTAGATGCTGAGCAGCTATTCCATGCCCTTTCAGGCTCCGCGAAGGCGTTCTCTGACGATTTTGCAGGCCCGAATCCGTGGTTTCGTGCCCCTTTAGCTCGAATTCCTCCTCCTCATGGTCCCCAAGCCTTGGATCAGCATAGGAGGGTTTTTGGAGGAACCCTCGTATATTTCTCAACTGAGGAGGAGAAATCTTTTAATAAAACTCATTCTGAGGCTACTGCCTCCCATCATTTCGCTATAGCGGTTGACCCTCCGCCATAGCGGTTCCGCTATAGCGGATAAAATACCGCTATAGCGGAGTTACATCAGCTCGGATAATTTCTAAAAATCTAAAATTTTCAGTCACGTCACCCACTTAATACCAAAAATATTTTAACTCATTCTCAAAATTTCACAATGTCGTGGTTCCTGAAATAACGATAAATCCGGTCGTTACAAGATATTAACCAAAATGTTAAATATGAATGGGTTAGACTCTCATCGAACAAGGAGATGTTCAACCAATATTTATATAATCAAAAAATATTTAAGCTCACTATTGATTATTTCTCAAAAGATATGAAGCCAAATCATAAATAGTGTCAACCTATGGCTTTCTATGAACTTTTATTGTAAACTTTATTCACTGTTTCTTCTTTTTAATAACTTTGAGTTTAATTATTATTTAAATCTTCTCTGATATCATTTTATTTAGGTTTGGATA
The DNA here is from genome assembly GCA_003996215.1 of Jaltomata sinuosa. Classification (NCBI taxonomy): domain Eukaryota; kingdom Viridiplantae; phylum Streptophyta; class Magnoliopsida; order Solanales; family Solanaceae; genus Jaltomata; species Jaltomata sinuosa. Next base: position 61,038 of record QJPP01004315.1, read on the forward strand.
TTTGAAGTCATTCCTCACCTTAGGCATCAAATCAAGAATTGTTCAGTTGATGTGTCCTATCAACAGATGTTTAGATGAGAAAGTGACTGAATTCTCCTTTTCCAAATCTATTAACTACACACTTATTCATCATGAGAGTCATATTATCCCCTTGAACTATTTTAAAATGAAATTATTAATTTTTCAAATGCTGAGGTGGCAAAAAATGTATTTCACTCTTTTTGAGAGAATGTGAGACAAAAAAATTATTAAAATTATAACATTATAAGTATTTCTTTTGTTTTATATAAATTTTCTTATTTTACAGATTTTTTCTGTTTCCTTATACTCTTAGTTATATTTTTATTACTTTCTTTCTCTTTTTGTTTTTCTCTTCAACACTTTGCCAAATTTAAGTTGCTAGAAAATAATATGGGCTCACCTCACTATTCAATTTTCACTAACACTACTCCTTTACTTCTTTTTTCTAAAAAAGATTGGCTCACCTTCTTTCAATCATAAACTCTAATTCTTTTATCCCCATGTCACCATCAACTTTATTGTCACGATATCATTTTCAAAATTTTTTTCCAGATCAAAATAAAGCATCTGTAGAAACTTGCATGACCCAAAAAATTACATACATCTTTAACAAATATAAGTGATGATAATTCCTCAATCACCTCCACCTTGACTCGATCGACTTCAAGACCTCATTTTGATACCTTATGTCAAAGAACAGTTTTCTTTTCGATCATAAAGTGATATCTCTCCTAGTTCAACACTATGTTTGTCTCCTCACAATGTTCAAGAACCAAATTCAAATTATTTAAGCATTCATCGAATGACTTTCTAAAGGCTGAAAAATCATTCATGAATATTTTTACAAAATCTTCTATCATACTTCAAAAAATTGTCGTATGTGCCGCACCTTGTCTAGACAGGTTAATCAAAGGATAATTTATGAGACTATAAAAAGATAGATTAGATTACATAGTCTCCACCTTGTAATTAAAGGTATACTCTGGTACCTTTGAATAATTGTTACATTTGATTTCATAAGAATTGTCTGCAAAATGAACTGAGATTTTGGGTAAGGATTCAAATTATTTCAAAAAACAAAAGTGGTAGGTATCCTTCAAAATCCTCAAAATGAGGTTTTCAGTTGGACCTAATTTGATTAAATGAGAAAGTTTAAAAATAATTTGTGTAGGTATAAAAATATATATAATAAAATATTTAAAAATATAAATAAATATGTAAATAATGTATATTGCGGTATAAAGAGTGTAGACTATGTATAGAAAATATATGTCATTGTATAAAGAATGTATAACATATATATATATATATATATATATATATATATATATATAGAGAGAGAGAGAGAGAGAGAGAGAGAGAGAGAGAGAATTAAATTTTTAAAAGGGAATAAAAGAACTGACCGTGGAAAAAAGTATGTATGGAAAATCTTTGTTAAAAATGATTTAAGAAAAAAATATATTTTTGTCTTTCAAAATGATTAAAGAATGGAGAGAGAGAGTGTTCTTTGTCAAATAAATATTTCAACAAAGAAAAAAAAATCTTCGCAAATGAATTAGTGACTATGGTGTAAAAGAATTTGAAAAGAAATGCTAAGAATATGTGCAGTGTAGATGCCACTAATTTGAAAGAATATTGATAAAAATAAGTAAAAATATGAGGTATAAAAAACGAGAATTGATATTTATTATGAGATAAAAGACAATTATATTTTGCCTAGGATAAAACATAAGGATTTAAATAAATGTGTATTAATTAACCTGATTATAAAAGTGCATTTACAATCTAAATTTTGTCTAAACGAGTTAATAAGCTCGAAATCAAATGACAAAGACAAATAAATGAACACCCCCACCCGACACTTTAAAAATAAATTCTTCACTATACTTTACAGTAACACCCTAAAAGTTGACTCAACTTTTAAAACTTAAAAACTCTACAAAAACTCAGAACTTCCAGGGATCACGAGTCAAGATCACGAGCAATGGATGGAACCATGAGTCATGGAAAAGACTCGTGAAACCAGTCCTGCAGATCATCCTCAGGTCTGAGAACAACGAGTGAGTTTCACGGTTCGTGGATGGTTTCACGGGTCGTGGAACCAACTCGTGAAACTCATACTGAGGGCAGTCAGTTCCCCAGTAAACCACGGATGGTTCCTACGACTCGTGGATGGTTCCATAAGTTGTCTTGTTAGCTCGTGGAAAGTTATCCGCAGCTTGAATTTTGGGTCAGAAACCACAAGAAGGAACCATGAGTCGTAGTTGGGTCTACGGGTCGTAAACTCCACTCTTAGAACCTGAAGCCGAGTTTTAAAATAAGCTTTTTCTAATTTAAGTCCCTGGGTTATTTTGGTAATTACCCACCTTTTTAAATCCTAAGTGAGGTCATTTTGGCCAATTTTAGTAAGGTTCCTACTCCAATTAGCCTAAGTCTTTCATTATTCCTCATTCATCTGCCAAAAGAGGAAAAGAGCTTCATCAACTCTAAGTCTTAAGCTCCATGTTTAAGTCTCCATTTCTGTTCATCCTAGATCTAGCAAGCTTTAATCAGGTATGCGGGTATTCAATAAGGGATTCCTTCCACCCTTATGCCCAAAACCCTCAAGTTTTACTTTGATTTGTGAATTTATGAAATTAGGGTTCTACCGAAATTGGGGAAAACTTATGTATTCAGTTTTAAAGCATCAATTCATGGTTTCTCATTCATTACCCACATTTTATTTGGGATTTCTTAAGTGATTTCAAAAGCCCATGCATAAAGAAGGATTTCTAGTATGATTTCATTAAATTGCATATTTTCAAGTAAAATTGACATGTTTAGATAACATGACCTCAAGTATTATGAAATTGCATGCCTAATTCTTCAAGTTATGAATTTAGAAAGAAAAATGTGTTTTGGATTATGGCTATGCTAAGCTTTGTGACTTATTATTTGAGATTGGCATGACATCAGATATATCCTTATGCTTTTCTAACAGTTTTGACATCAGATATGCCACAAGTATATTATGAGCTATATGTATGTTTTGGGAGTAGTATTTAGCATCGAGTTGGAAAGGATGAGAGTACCCTTAGTCCCAGAACTACGTGCCTCTATAGGTTGATTAGACCCTCAATTGGGTATTAGAATTAGTGATCACACCACAGTTATGCCTTTATACCCTTGCAAGGTATATTGGGTCCTCTCGATGAAGCGGATACATTGGATTCCATGTAGCTCACATGGTCTATGTCGGTTAGAGAACCTCCCAAAGAAACAATTTCAGGTTTTCAAATGCATTGACTCTTTGTCTTCAGATTTCAGAACTTCTTCTATTACTTATCGGTTTTAAGTATATTTTGCCTATGATATTGCATTAGTTCCTTTGCATTTCAACTTTTACCATCATAGTATAATTTCAGTTATTAAGCACGTATAGCATATTTACTTTAGATTATGCATATCTCGCATACTCAGTACATCCTATAGTACTGACGAATACTTCTTGTACTGCATCCTATTTATGATGTAGATTCAGGCTCCTATCCTCAGACTCGTGGCTAGACATCGCCGGTTACCCAGCTTGTGTTGGTGAGTCCTCATCATTCGAGGACTAGTACTAGATTTGTTACTTTCATGTCTTTCTTTCAGATTTCTGAGTTAGCTGGGGTCTTGTCCCAGTAACTCCTTATATCATATGCAGAGGTTTTTCAGACATAGACAGATATTTGAGTTCTTATTTCAGGTTGTGTTTCTTCTAGACATTTATCTATTATGGAGTTGGTTGCCTATTGTGTTATTTAGGCTTCCACTATGATTCTTTTATTGTCTAAGTTATGCTAAGACCAAGGGTTAACTAGGGACAATTGTGGTCTCAGGTCCCATTTTACTGTCACGCCTCAAGGCTACTCCCTAGATGTAACACGGGACCCGGGACCACAAGTGTCCCAAGTTAACCCTTGGTCATAGCATAGTCAGTAAAATGCAAGAACATAGCCGAAGCATACTAAACGGAAATAGACAACCATAACTAAATACGAACATGGTCAAATAAATACCAAATCCAAACACAGAGTACAAAACTAGCTATTCTGAAGCCTCTAAACTATCATAAAGAGTTGATGGGACAATACCCCAACTAACTCAAGAATTTGAAATAAAGACAATACAAGTACTAGCATATCTAAGGTCCCCGGATAATGATGACTCACCAATCAAATATGTACAACCGACAACGCCTAGCCATAAACCGGAGGGAAGGAGCCTGAATCTGCATCATCAAGATGATGTAGCACAGATATGCATCAGTACTATTAGATGTACTGAATATATGAGATATGCATAAATGAGGTAAAAACATACTTGGTACATTCTTAAGGTTGAGGTCATGCATGAAAGAGAAGTCATAAGAAATATCGTAGTTTAAGCATAAGGTAAAAGATATCGAGGCATAAGACTTATAAACATTCATTCGAGAGTTTCTTATTACCGACAATAGACCATATGAGCTACATAGAATCCAACTATATAACCCTAGTTGGCAAAGCTACCCCGAACCTTTCCAAGGAATGGGGTACTATACGTATCATAGCATGGAACCACTTTCATGAGGGGACACTCTCAACTAACGAGGACCTTTCTTCATGAGGAGACACTCTCAACTAACGAAGATCCTCTTCACCTACGCTGGCAACATAGTTTTAGACTTGGGTTATCTAGAACCCTCATCGCTCGGTGCTAAATACTACTCCCAAAAACATACATATAGCTCATACACTACTAGAGGCATATCAAATGCCAAAACTATTTGAAAAGCATAAGGACATACCTAATGTCATGAAAATTCAAATCATAAGTTTTAAAGCTTAGCATAGCCATAATTCACTTTTCTTTCTAAATTCATACTTGAAGAATTTGGCATGCGATTTCATTGATACTTGAGATCATGATATCAATGCATGCAATTTTACTTAAATCAAACCATGCATGCAAAATTTAGCTATTGTTAGCCATCAAATTATAGGGTAAATAATCAATTTCAAAACCCATGTAAATCATGAAATTAAACTTAGAATTTATCGAAGAATCATGAGAAAATGCTTAATAGAAAAGCCCATGAGAATTGGGTAAGAACCCTAACTTGAAATTCATAAATTCAATTTAGAAGAATTGGGGTTTTGGGCATAAGGGTGTAAGGATCCCCTTATTGAATACCCATATACCTTAATTGAAGCTTGCTTGATCAAAGATGAGAAGAAATAAAGGCTTGAACTTGGAGCTTGAGAGTTGAAGCTTGAAGGAGTTCTTTTCCACTTTTGGTAGATGAATGAGGAATAATGAAAGACTTAGGCTAATAAGAGTAGAAACCCTACTAAAAGTGGCCAAAATGACCTCACTTAAGAGTTAAAAGGATAGGTAATTATAGAAATACCCGTGGGATTTAATTAGAGAAAAGCTGATTAAAAACTTGGCTTCAGGTTCCACGAGTCCTTTCCACAGACCGTAGAAGTAACCACCTCTCGTGGATTGGAGTCCTTCAATCGACCCTGATATTGAAGCACACCATTTCCCCCTTGGGAGAAAACCTCTACCCTTTGCTAATAGACTGCACCCTTCAACTGGTGCAAAATAGGATCACTGTCTTGATTTTCTTTCACTTCAGCTACCAAAGATGATTCGGAACCATTTTGAACAATAACACCATCTTTGGGATATTACACTCTCGAACACGAAGCTGATGATAACTAGATCTAACGTCAATCTTGGAGAAGTAACTAGCCCCCTGAAGTTGATCGAATAAGTCATCAATTCTAGGAATGAGATACTTATTCTTGATTGTGACCTTGTTCAACTAACGATAGTCGATACACATTCTGAGGCTCCTGGCTGTCTCTGCACCCCTACCTCCTTTATCACTGAGCGGTCATTTAGGGGCCTTAGCTGAACCATCTTTCTTTCGCATAAATAAAATTGAAGCACCCTATGGAGAGATGATAGGTCAAATGAAACCTTTATCACGGAGGTCTTTCAACTGATCTTTTAATTCCTTAAGCTCCACGGGAGCCATTCTATAAGTAGTAATAGAGATAGAATTCATATCTCGGAGAAGATCTATTCCAAAGTCGATCTCCCGCTCGAGAGGGACTACAGGAAAATCCTCGGGAAACACTTCCAGAAACTCATTCATAACAGGGACTGATTGGTTTCAACTCTATGTCCACAACCCGAACTATATTATAGACATAACCCTTAGAAATCATCTTCCTAGCTCTAAGATAAGATATGAAATGACCCTTCGAGGATGGAGGACTACCTTGCCACACTAAGACAGGTTCATTTGGAAATTTGAAACTGATGACTTGAGTATGACAATCAACCGAGGAATAACATGCATACAACCAATCCATACCAATAATAGCATCAAAATTAGTCATTTCTAACTCTACTAAAGCCACTAAAGTGACTCTATGAAGGACTGAGATAGGGCAATTTTGATAGATCCTTTTGGCTAGGACTGACTCACCAACATGAGTAGAAACACTAAAAGGTTATAAGAGCTGATCATGACTAATTTCAAACTTTAAAGCAACATGAGGGGTCACAAAAATAAGGAGGCACCCGGATCCAATAAAGCATAAACATCGAGAGAGAAGACTTTCAACATACCAGTAACAATATTCGGTGAACTAACCTGGTCCTGACGAGAGGACATAGCATAAAGGCAGTTTTGGCACTGACCACCAGAATTAGAAGCAGTGCCTCACAGGGCCGGTCGACCTCCTAAAGCTGCTGGAGTAGGCTGAGTCCTACTACCTCCCTGTCCCTTCTTAGCTGAAGGTCAATCCCTAATATTGTGTCCAACCTGACTACATCCAAAGCATCCACCTAAACCAGCTAAAGACTCCCCAAGATGACTTCTACCACACTTGTTGCAAGAAGGGTACGGAGTCCCCTTTACAACACTCCTCTGCGAATAGGAACCGGATCATCTACCAGTCTGATCATAATGAGGCCTGGGGGCCTAGGTAGGAGCACTAGCTGAAGAATGAACATAGCCTGATGATTTCTTCTAAAATAAAGAGCGATGTCCGCCTCTGAACTTCTGATGGCCAAAACTTGAGCTCTCTGACCTAACCCTCTTATTCTCCCTTATTTTATCTCCCTCGATCTGTTGGGCATGAGTCATAAGTCGAGAAATATTCATGTCACCCAAAAGCATCGCAGACCTATACTCCTTCTTCACCGAATCTTACACTCCATAAACATACTTACTCATCTCATCCCACGAGTCAGCTACCATGAAAGGAGCATATCTATAAAGCTGGGTGAACTTTAATCCATACTCCTGAATCGACATAGAACCTTGCCTCAAATTCACGAACTCTTCGACCTTAGCTTACCTCAACTCCCTCGGGAAGAACTGGTCAAGAAAGGCCTTCTCAAAACACTCCCAAGTCATAGGGACCACACCCCTAGCCCTAGTATCTTTCCATTAGGTGAACCAAATATGAGCCACGTACTTGAGTTTATAGGAAGCTAGCTCAATACAATCAACACCACCACTTGCATCACACTAAAGATCTTATTTACCTCATCCAAGAAACTTTATGGATCCATATCAACTTTCGAACCCCAGAACTCAGGTGGGTTCATCTGAACAAAATCTCAAACTCGGGCTGCTACTCCACCTTGAGGGTGGGGGAGATAGGAGCCTACTGATTTTCCTGGGCGGCCACAGTCTGAGCTAGCATATGGATGACATTTTTGAACTCTACATTGGTGACCTTGGGGTCTGGAACTGGAGGATTAACAGGCATTGACCCGGTGAGGCATAGCATGATGAGGAGGCATAATCTAAAATGTAACAAGAACAAATTAGATGAGTAACAGAGTTAAACTCTATTGCACGATACTGATCGTGAAAGAAGTGAACTTTTCCTAAGACATCTCGTAGCTTCCCTCTCATAAGTGTGGCATGCTTCATACACATGAAAGAGACCCTACTCGATGCGGCTTCAGACACCCTAGGACTCTTGAACTTGAGGCTCTGATACCAAGTTTGTCATGTCCCGAAGCTACCTCCTAGACGTAACACGGGACCCGGGACCACAAGAGTCCCAAGTTAACCCTTGGTCATAGCATACTCAGTCAAATACAAGAACATAGTGGAATCATACTAAACGAAAATAGGCAACCATAACTAAATAGGAACATGGTCAAATAAATACGAAATCCAAACACGGAGTACAAAACTAGCTATATCTGAAGCCTCTAAACTGTCATAAAGAGTTGATGGGATAAGACCCTAACTAACTCGAGAATTTGAAAGTAAGACAATACAAGTACTAGCATAGCTAAGGTCCCAGATAATGAGGACTCATCAATCAAATCTAGACAACTGACAATGCCTAGCCACGAATCGAAGGGAAGGAGCCTGAATCTGCATCATCAAGAGGATGCAGTGCAGATATGCATCAGTACTACAGGATATACTGAATATATGATATATGCATAAACTAGGTAAAAACATACTTGGAACATGCTTAAGGTTGAGGTCATGCATAAAAGAGAAGTCATAAGAAATATCGTAGTTTAAGCATAAGGTAAAAGATATCTAGGCATAAGACTTAAAAACATTCATACAGTAGTTTCTTATAACCGACAATAGACCATGTGAGCTACATAGAATTCAACTATATAATCCTAGTTGGCAAAGCTACCCCAAACCTTGATAAGGAATGGGGTACTATACATATCATAGCGTAGAACCACTTTCATAAGGGGACACTCTCAACTAACGAGGACTCTTCTTCACGAGGAGACACTCTCAACTAACAAGGACCCTCTTCACCTATGCTGGCAACATAGTTTTGAACTTGGATTATCTAGAACCCTCATTGCTCGATGCTAAATACTACTCTCAAAAATATACATATAGCTCATACACTACTAGATGCATATCAAATGCCAAAACTATTTGAAAAGCATAAGGACATATCTAATTTCATGCAAATTCAAATCATAAGTCTTAAAGCTTAGAATAGCCATAATTCACTTTTCTTTCTAAATTCATACTTGAAGAATTTGACATGCAATTTCATAAATACTTGAGGTCATGATATCAATGCATGCAATTTTACTCAAATCAAGCCATGCATGCAAAATTTAGCTAGGGTTAGCCTTCAAATCATAGGGTAAATAATTAATTTCAAAACCCATGTAAATCATGAAATTGAACTTAGAATTTATTGAAGAATCATGAGAAAATACTTAATATAAAAGCCCATGAGAATTGGGTAAGAACCCTAACTTGAAATTCATAAATTCAATTTAGAAGAATTGGGGTTTTGGGCATAAGGGTGAAAGGATCCCCTTATTGAATACCCACATACCTTAATTGAAGCTTGCTTGATCAAAGCTGAGAAGAAATGGAGGCTTGAACTTGGAGTTTGAGACTTGGAGCTTGAAGGAGTTCTTTTCCTCTCTTGATAGATGAATGAGGAATAATGAAAGACTTAGGTTAATAAGAGTAAAGACCCTACTAAAAGTGGCCAAAACGACCTCACTTAAGAGTTAAAAGGGTGGGTAATTATAGAAATACCCTGGGATTTAATTAGAGAAAAACTGATTAAAAACTCGGCTTCAGGTTCCATGGGTCCTTTCCACGGACCTTAGAAGTAACCACGGCTCGTGGATTGGAGTCCTGGTTCCTGAGCCAAAATTCTAAGCTACGGATGAGTTTCTATGAACTAACAGGATGCCCTGTAGAAACTTCTATGAGTCATGGAACCAACTCGTGGTTTCTAGGGAATTGACTGCCCTCAGTTTGAGTTCCACGGGTAGGTTCCATGACCCATGAAACTAATCACGACCCGTAGACTCCACTCGTGGTTCTCAGAGCAGAGGTGGGAGCTGCAGAACATATTTCACAGGTCACTTCCATGACTCGTGGTTCTATCCATGGCTCATGGACTTGACTCGTGATTCCTGGAAGTTTCAATTTTTTTAGAGTTTCTAAGTTTAACAGATAAATCAAATTCCAGGGTGTTACAATAATGCCTAGGGGGTAGCCTCGGGGCATGACAAACTTGGTATTAGAGCATCAGGTTCAAGAGTCCTAGGGTGCTTAAAAGCCGTATTGAGTAGAGTCTCTTTCATGTATGTGAAGCTCACCACACTTATGAGAAGGAAGATACGAGGTGTCTTAGGAAAAACTTCACTTCTTTCATGATCAATATCATGCAATAGAGTTTAACTCTATTACTCTTCTAATCCAATCTTTAGCATTTTAGATTATGCCTCCTCATCATGCCATGCCTTTCTGGGCCAATGCCTAAAATGCTAATACTCCAATTCCAGGCCCCAAGGTCACAAATGCAGAGTTAAGGAATACCATTCATATGCTAGCTTAGACCTTATCCACTCACGCCAATCATCAGGCTCCTATCCCTGTCCACCCTTAAGGTGGAGTTGTGGCCCGAGTTTTAGACTTTATTTGCATGAATTCACCTGAGTTTTGGGGTTCGAAGGTCAGTGAGGATCCGAATTTTTTTATGGATGAGGTGAAGAAGATTTTTGATGTGATGCAGGTTGTTGGTATTTATGGTGTTAGGCTAGCTTCCTATCAGGTCAAGGATGTGGCTCATATTTGGTATACTCAGTGGAATGATGCTAGGGCTAGGGATGTGGTCCCTATGACTTAGGAATGCTTTGAGAGGGCTTTTCTTGATCGGTTATTTCCTAGAGAGTTGAGGGAGGCTAAGGCCGAGAAATTCATGAATTTGAGGCAAGATCTATGTAAGTTCAGGAGTATGGATTGACGTTTACTCAGCTTTCTTGGTATGCTCCTTCTATGGTGGCTGATCCGAGGGATCAGATGAGCAAGTTCATTTATGGAGTGTCAAACTTTGTGAAGAAGGAGTGCAAATCTGCTATGCTTTTGGGTGACATGGATATTTCTAGACTTATGACTCATGCTCACCAGATTGAGCGAGATAAGTTGAGGGAAATGGCAAGAGAGAATAAGAGGGTCAGATCAGAGAGTTTGGGTTTTATCCATTAGAGGTCGAGGGGCGGACACTGTTCTTCATTTTAGAAGAGGTCATCAGGACCCATACATTCTTCAGCTAGTGCTCCTACTCAGTCCCCCAGGCCTCGTCATGATCAGACAGGTAGAGGATCAGGTTCTTATTCACAGGGGAGTGTTTCAAAGGGGATTTCCTACCCTACCTGCAAAAAATATGGTAGAAGTCACCCCGGTGAGTGTCTAGCTAGTAGAGAGAGATGTTTTGGATATGGTCAGGTTGGACACCAGATTAAGGATTGCCCTTCAGCTAAGAGGGGACAGGGAGGTGGCAGGACTCAGTCTGCTTCAGCAACCCCAGGTTATCGACTGGCTCTGCAGAGTATTGCTTTTGATTCAGGTGGTGGTTAGCGCCAGAACCACCTTTATGCCATGTCATCCTGCCAGAACCAGGAGAGTTCCCCAGACATTGTTATTTGTATATTAAAAGTCTTCTCTCTCGATATATATGCTTTATTGGACCCTGGTGCCTCTTTAACTTTTGTGACTCCTTATGTTGCTTGCAAGTTCGAAATTAGCCCTGATCAGCTCTTAGAACCCTTTTTAGTTTCTACTCCTGTTGGTGAGTCAGTCCTAGCCAAAAGAATTTACCAAAATTGCCCTACCTCAGTCCTTTATAGAGTCACTTCAGTGGACCTAGTAGAGTTGTAGATGACTAATTTTGATGTTATTCTTGGTATGGATTGGTTGTATGCATGTTATGCCTCGATTGACTATCATACCCGAGTTGTCAGTTTTAAGTTTTCAAATGAGCATGTCTTAGAGTGGCAAGGTATCCCTCCATCCTCAAAGGGTTATTTCATATCTTATCTTAAGGATAGGAAAATAATTTCTAAGGGTTATGTCTATCATATAGTTCAGGTTATGGACACGGATTTTGAGACCTCACCTTTCTAGTCAGTTCTTGTTGTGAATGAGTTTCCAGAAGTGTTTATTGAGGATTTGCCGGAAGTCCTTCCCGAGAGGGAGATTGACTTTGGAATAGATCTTTTCCCAGATACGTATCCTATCTCCATTCCTCCCTATAGAATGGCTCCAGCAGAGCATAAAGAATTGAAACAACAGTTGAAAGACCTTCTTGATAAGGGTTTTATTCGACCCAGCATCTCTCCATGGGTTGCTCTAATTTTATTCGTACGGAAGAAAGATGGTTCTCTCAGAATGTGTATCGACTATCGTTAATGTAACAAGGTCACAATCAAGAATAAGTATCCCATTTCTAGGATTGATGACTTGTTTGATCAGCTTCAGGGTGCCAGTTACTTCTCCAAGATCGACCTTAGATCCGGTTATCATCAGCTCCGTGTTCGATAGTGTGACATTCTGAAGACAGCCTTCAGAACTCGGTATGGTCATTATGAATTTATGGTTATATCTTTTGAACTAACAAATGCTCCTGTAACTCTTATGGATTTGATAAACCGTGTGTTCAAATGATATTTGGATATGTTTGTGATTATTTTCATTGATGATATTCTTATTTATTCTCTGAGTGAGGAGGAGCATGCGGGCCACTTGACAGTTGTGTTGCAAACTCTCAAGGATCAACAATTATTTGTTAAGTTCAACAAATGTGAGTTTTTGATACAGTTTGTTGCTTTTCTGGGTCATATTGTGACTAGAGATGGTATTCGAATTGATTCGCAGAAAATAGAGGCAGTAAAGAACTGGCCTAGACCCACTTCCCCATCGGATATTAGGAGCCTTTTGGGTTGGGCTGGTTACTATAGGAGATTTATGGAAGGGTTCTATTCCATAGCTTCCCCATTGACCCGGTTGACTCAGAAGAAGGTAAAATTTCAGTAGTCTGATCTATGTGAGAAGAACTTTCAGGATTTGAAAACTAGGTTGACCACAACTCCAGTTTTGGCTCTACTCGAGGGCTTAGATGACTTTGTTGTGTGTTTTGATGCTTCTAGGATTGGTTTGGGTTATGTTTTGATGCATCATGGTAAGGTGATTGCTTATGCTTCTAGACAGCTTAAGATTCATGAGAAGAACTACCCGACTCATGATCTTGAGCTAGCGGCAGTGGGTTTTTCTTTAAAGATTTGAAGACACTACTTGTATGGTGTTTATGTAGATGTATTCATCGATCATAAGAGTCTTCAGTATGTGTTCACTCAAAAGAAATTGAACCTTCGTCAAAGGAGATGGCTTGAGATTCTTAAGGATTATGCTATGAGTGTTCTTTACCATCCGGGTAAGGCCAATGTCATGGCAGATGCACTTAGTAGGTTGTCAATGAGTAGTGTGTCTTCGATTGAGGACGAAAATAATGAATTGTCCAAGGATGTTCATTGACTTGCTCGATTAGGAGTTCACCTTATGGATTCGATGAAAGGTTGTATTATCATCCAAAATGGTTCCGAATCATCTTTGGTAGCTGAAGTAAAAGAGAAGCAAGACAGTGATTCTATTTTTCACCAGTTGAAGGGTGCAGTCCATCAGCAAAGGATAGAGGTTTTCTCCTAAGAGGGAGATAGTGTGCTTCGATATCAGGGTCGATTATGTGTTCCTGATATAAAATGGTTGAGACTAATGATTTTGACAGAGACTCATAGCTCTAGGTATTCTATTCACCCCGGTGCCACCAAGATGTACCGTGACCTATGGTAAGTCTATTGGTGGAATGACATAAAGATGGACATAGCAGGTTTTGTGGCTAAGTGTATTAACTGTCAGCAAGTAAAGGTAGAGCAGCAACAACTGGGTGGTATGAATTAAGATATTGATCTTCCTACTTGGAAGTGAGAAGCGATCAATAGGGACTTCATTACAGGTTTACCTCGTATTCTTAAGCAACATGATTCTATTTGGGTGATCGTTGACAGTAGGACTAAATCAGCCCACTTATTGGCTGTCAAGACTACCGATTCAGCAAAGGATTTTGCCAGACTCTATATTCGTGAGATATTCAGATTGCATGGGGTTATATTGTCTATCATTTTGGATAGGGGCACTCAGTTTACATCCCAGTTTTGGAGGTCACTTTAGAAGGGTCTTGGTACTCAGGTTAAGCTTAGCACAACTTTTCACCCACAGACGAATAGCCAGGCAAAACTTACTATTCAGACTTTAGAAGATATGTTGAGAGCTTGTGTGATTGATTTCAAAGATAATTGGGATGATCACCTACCTCTTATCGAGTTTGCCTACAACAAGAACTTTCATTCTAGCATCCAAATGGCTCCTTATGAGGCACTTTATGGGAAAAGGTGTAGATCTCCTATTGGTTGGTTTGAGGTAGGTGAGGTAGCTTTGATTGGTCCAGATTCATTTCACGATACTATGGAGAAGGTTTAGATTATTAGGGAAAGGTTGAAGACTACTCAGAGTCGACATAAATCATATGCAGATGTGAGGAGAAGAGAGTTAAAGTTTGAGGTTGATGATTGGGTGTTTCTGAAGGTGTCACCCATGAAAAGTGTGATGAGGTTCGGTAAGAAAGGAAAACCCAATCCCCACTATGTAGGCCTCTACAAGATTCTGAGGAGAGTTGGTAGTGTGTCTTATAAGTTGGAGTTGCCAATGGATTTAGAATTGGTTTTTCCAATTTTCCATGTTCCATTATTTAAGAAGAGTGTTTGTGATCCAACCTTGATTGCTCATTTGGAGGAGGTGAGTGTGAAGGATAGCCTTACATATGAGGAAGTTCCCATGGAGATTCTTGATTGTCAGATTTGGGGGTTGAGGAACAAAGAAGTCACTTCGATGAAGGTCCTTTGGAGAAATCAGCTAGTTGAGAGATCTAATTGAGAAGCAGAAGCAGCCATGAAATCCAAGTACCCTCATCTCTTTCCTTCCGATTCAGTTTCAGCTTGAGGTAATAGTTTCCTCCTTAGTTTGTCCCTCCGATCCTAATCTAACATCTTCTCTCATGATCCTAGCATGCATTCATGTTTTTCGGAGTTAGTTCAAACATGTTTTAAGTTATAAAGCTCAATTTTCATATTTATCCTTGAGTTTTCATGTTTTGTTGCTTGCTTAGGCTGTTTTCTCTCCAGATTTCCTTGCTTAGTCTTCATTCGAGGATGAATGATCCCAAGAGGGAGATATTTTAATACCCTGGAATTTGACTCAGCTTTTAAAACTTAGAAACTCTGCAAAAATTCAGAACTTCCAGATATCACGACTCAAGACCACGAGCTGTGGGTGGAACCACGAGTCATGGAAAGGACTCATGAAACCAGTCTTGCAGATCATCCTCAGGTATGAGAACCACGAGTGAGTTTCATGGTTTATGGATGGTTCCACAGGTCGTAGAACCAACTTGTGGAATTCAGACTGAGGGCAATCAGTTCCCCAGTAAACCATAGATAGTTCCTATGACTCGTGGATGGTTCCACGAGTCATCCTGTTAACTCGTGAAAAGTTATTTGCAGCTTGAATTTTGGGTCAGAAACCACGAGAAGGAACCATGAGTCGTGGTTGGGTCTATGGGTCGTAGACTCCACCTGTAGAACCTGAAGCCGAGTTTTAAAATCAATTTTTTCTAATTTAAGTTCCTGGGTTATTTTGGTAATTACCCACCCTTTTAACTCCTAAGTGAGGTTGTTTTTGCCACTTTTTATAGGGTTTCTACCCTAATTATCCTAAGTGTTTCATTATTCCTCATTCATCTACCAAAAGAGGAAAAAAACTTCATCAACTCCAAGTCTCAAGCTCCAAGTTCAAGTCTCTATTTCTCGTTATCCTAGATCTAGCAAAGCTTCAATCAAGTATATGTGTATTCAATAAGGGATTCCTTTCACTCTTATGCCCAAAACCCTCAAGTTTTACTTTGATTTGTGAATTTATGAAATTAGGGTTCTTCCCAAATTGGGGAAAACTTATGTATTCAATTTTAAATCATCAATTCATGGTTTCTCATTCATTACCCACCTTTTATTTGAGATTCCTTAAGTTATTTCAAAAGCCCATGCATAAGAAGGATTTCTAGTATGATTTCATTAAATTACATATTTTCAAGTAAAATTGTCATGTTTAGATAACATGAACTCAATTATTATGAAATTGCATACCTAATTCTTCAATTTATGAATTTAGAAAGAAAAGTATATTTTGGATTATGGCTATGCTAAGCTTTAAGACTTATGATTTGAGATTGGCATGACATCAGATATGTCCTTATGCTTTTCTAACCATTTTGACATCAGATATGTCACAAGTATATTATGAGCTATATGTATGTTTTGAGAGTAGTGTTTAGCATCGAGTTTGACATGGTAAGCATACCCTTAGTCCCAGAACTACGTGCCCCCATAGGTTGATTAGCCCCTCAGTTAGGCATTAGAATTAGTGATCACACCACAGTTATGCCTTTATACCCTGGCAAGGTATATTGCGTCCTCTCAATGGGGTGGATAGATTGGATTTCATATAGCTCACATGGTCTATATCGGTTAGAGAACCTCCCACAAAAATAGTTTCAGGTTTTCAATTGCATTGACTGTTTATCTTTAGATTTCAAAACTTCTTCTATTACTTATGGTTTTCAAATATATTTTGCCTATGATATTTCATTGAGTCCTTTGCATTTGAGATTTTACCATCATAGTATGAATTCAATTTTTAAGCAGGTATAGCATGTTTATTTCAGATTATGCATATCTCGCATACTTAGTACATCCTATAGTACTGATGCATACTTCTTATGCTGCATCCTATTTATGATGCAGATTCAGGATCCTATCCTCAGACTCGTGGCTAGACATCATCGGTTACCCAGCTTGTGCTGGTGAGTCCTCATTATTTGGTTGTCTATCGTGTTATTTATGCTTCCGCTATGATTCTTTTGTTGTCTAGGTTATGCTAAGACCAAGGGTTAACTTGGGACACTTATGGTCTCGGGTCCCGTGTTATGCCTAGGGGGTAGCCTCAGGGTGTGACATTTATATTTTAAAAATAAATAAATAAATAAAATCTGAAATCAAGGAGTCTTTGAGTTTTCTTCAGGGTTTTGCCTTTGAGAAGCAACTTCGATAAATACCTTGCAAAACTAAAAAGAACATTAGTAAATAAATAATAAATATTCGCAATGGAAAGGAAAATAAATAATAATACCTATGTAACAAAATACGTTTTCACATAAAGTAAGCTTAGATATGTAATTCAATTCTGGACAAAATTTTTAGACGCGTCACTACTGCAAAATCGATAGCCGATTTAGATTACCTTGCCAAGATACACGTTGCAAAAAATTGTCCTATTCGACAATCTAGAAATCTCTTCATCGACTAAAAAATATTTTTTGATAAATATTTTAATATTCGAGATAATGTTCATCTTTCATTAATAGAGATGCCTAAAAAATTG
This sequence comes from Jaltomata sinuosa, assembly GCA_003996215.1. NCBI lineage: Eukaryota > Viridiplantae > Streptophyta > Magnoliopsida > Solanales > Solanaceae > Jaltomata > Jaltomata sinuosa. Next base: position 78,442 of record QJPP01004315.1, read on the forward strand.
ACGGATAACTTTTTATTGGTCAGTTGTATAGTAATTCCGTTCAAATTAGTATCAACTTAAAAAGCAAAAAAAAAAGCCAATAAACAACACAAAATTAGCAGAAGTAACGAAGCAACAACAATGTAAATAGCACCAGTAATTTAAAAATAGATGTAGGTCGCCAATAATCCGAAATGACATCAAAAGCATGTGGAATACAACCCAACAACGTCAAACAAAAGCAGTGAGCCTAAACATAGTGAAATGACACCCAAAATTGAAAAAAAATAGTTCGACACCCAATATAGTTCATCGGAGAAGATGAAGTTCTATCACGACCCAAAATCTCATTTAAGTTGTGAGGGCACCCACCATCTTTGTAGGCGAACCCTATTTCTTTATAAACCTTTTTAAAAACTTATAGTGCAAAATAATGATGAACAAACAACTAACTTTCATAACAAAATAAATCGTTCTCAATAAATCATAAGTACGAAGTAAAAGAATCAAATCCAACACAACTCTAAGACATGGTGACACTAGTTTGTAATGATCTGTTCAGTCATTATTAAAAGGCATCTCGTTATGGGTGAGCTATTCATGCAAATAATGGGTTAGAAAACTTTTGAGTTGGAGAGTTGAAAATTTTGGGGTTAGGCTAGTCTCGGACAAACTCTAAGTGAGGTAAGGTATAGAAAAATCCGTGAAAGGATTGGGTAAAATGTCTAAGGTTGAGCTGATTTTTCTATTAGCTAAGGAGTTGGGGAGTCCGAAGGACTTTTTGGAAGTGAATTCGGGTAAGTAGAACTCTCAATATCGAAGTTGATGTGAAAAGGTCGGTTTGAAATGTCAAGATTTTGAAGTGTCTTGTAAAATGGGCCATTTTGGGGGATTTTCCGAGGTTCTGTTCTGTGTCAACCGCTATAGCAGTTGACACTATACTACAGTGATGACTGCAATAGCGACAAAATTCTCGCTATAGCAGAAGTCAAGGTGGTCAACTCTGCTATAGCAGGAGACAATGCTATGGCAGTACTGCTATAGCAGGATTTGGCTGCTATAGCGAAATGACGGGACCAAAAAACCTAAAATCAGGTTTTATAATTTCATTCACTCCCCTTCAGCCAAAAAAAATAGACAATGGTTACTCCAAACCCTCCTAGGTTGCTCCAAGGCTTGGAGGCCATGGGAAGGGGAGATTTCGGCTAAAAGGATGTGAAACCATGTGTTTCGCACTTGTAGTCCGTCAGAAAATGCCTTCACAGAGCCATAATATGCATTGTGCAACTGCTTGACATCTAGGTAGGCTAGGTTCTTTTCATTGAGTAGACCTAGAGCTGTTTCCATTTTGTATTGTTGTATAGACTGAAAGGAGAATTCATATTTAGTCCTTCGAGCACAGAGTCTGGAGTATTGTTGTGTTTTGACTGGCTTGGAATAGAAAATGATAGGGTTAGAGTGATGTGTCTCATCTCGGGTTGTTTATAATTATTAATTGGCATGTGATGCTAGAAACCAGGAATCAGATTGTTGGGAAGGTTCGGGAACCAGAAATACTATGGGTAAATAAATGGCTAATTATAGGGGGTTTTAGGAATGATTCGATATAAAAAAATAGGGTAAACAAGAATGGTTGTAATACCAATGTTAAGGGATGACTTCTCTGTGTTGTGTTGTCTTTAAGAGAGTGTTTCTAATCTGAGATGTCAGTTGAATACGTGCCTAGAGGGTGAACCGGGACTTAGTCTCCGGATAAGAATTCAGTGTTGGGTTGTGAACCAGGTGTTGGGTAGGTGATGGTCATTGTCTTGCTAAATTCAATGTATATACATGTAACTATAGCTTAGTATTTTATGTGTTTGCATGCTTAGGAAAGGAAGTTATGATTATCCAAGTATTTGGGGTGTCAATTATGTGAAGTGAACTTGATTATTGCTTATTGGTTTTACAAGGGTGTTTTATGTTCATTTAATGATTAACTGTTGGTTTTGTGTGATATTTGGCTTTCTCGGTTACTACGCCTGATACGGGATACTAATGGTTGGCTTGGGTACCACACCTGGTATGGGATACTAATGGTTGGCTAGGGTACCACGCCTGGTACGAGATACAAAGGTTAGCTCAGGTACCACTCCTGGTACAGGTTCTATATCTGTTGGCTCAAGTACCACGCCTGGCACGGGTTTAATTATGCATTATTGACTGTGTTTGTCAAAGGTTCCATGTATAAACCGGGTTGATTTCTAAAATTGTGATATTGCATGTTGGTTCTTGAGAGGCCGGGTGGTTACACTTAATTGTGGGGTTGGTTCTGGGGTGGACCAGGCATCACATATTAACTCGTAGGTGTTGGTTTAAGGATCCTTTATTGGTTTGAGTAATAAAAAAAGGGTAAATGTCAAGTTTATTTTTTGTCATTAAATGATTGTTGAACTTGTTCCCTGTGGTTGATGAGTTAGAAGGTAGACTGAGAGTCCGGAGTTATAATACTGGCTGTTATTACATATTGTACTGCTTTACTCAGTACGGGTTTACTTATTGTTCTTTACATGTTGGGTTTCTAAGAAGGCCGGTATTTGTTATTACTTGAATATATGTTGGTCTTTGGGAGGTTCGGGTAACTTACAAGCTGTGACACAAGATTAGATAGTCTGGTTACTTGCATAGAGGGGCATGACTTATATGGTTGTTGAGTCTAGTTGTTGACTGGGGTTCTTGTTGGTAGTCATATATACTTGGCTATTCAGATGGTCTAGTGATAATCTTTCAATATCGTATGTTTGCAAGTCCAATTTGATAAGAGTGACAGGCCAGCATGCGGTGATTTCTGGGCTAGTGGGGCACATGACTAGAGGTGGTGAGGTGTATGGCTTGACGAGTCCAAGATGGGTGAGCTTGAAGGGACTGAGGTCCTAGGGAGTCAGGTTTGACTGGTTAGTGATACTAAGCTAGTATTCTATGAGTGCATGAACCGACGGGATGTCAAGGGTAAGGAACCTTGAGGGTTGAATACGCAGAACTCACAGGTAGTCTGTCATTGTTTTTCTAAGGGCTAAGGGTCAATGTGTTTGACTTAGGATCCTAACTTTACTCAAGGCGGTAAAGCAAGGTTTTGTAGGTTGCCTCTCAGCTGGCTAACAGGGGTGGATAGTAAACCTGATTGGTGAGACTGGAACCACTAAGGAGCTTATAGTGGTTGGTAAGATGGGTGACTCAGGAAGTCTAGTGTTAAGAGTGATTTGGGAAGTTTTAGAGTTAAGTGTGGCCTGAGAGGTCCTGATGTTAAATGTGATTGTGGGAAAGTCCTAGGTGTCACATTGGACCAAGATGGGATGGTACAGAGTCTCCCAACTGCAGAGTTGGCAGCGGCGCAGGGTACGAAGGTTTGGGACAGAACGTCTAAGTTCTTATTGTCAATATCATGGTGGTAAAAGTGGAATGTTGAAGGAAATGAATTATTATAGCTATTGCATATTTTTTCTTGATTTATAATATGATGGTATGTAGTGGATTCGGATCGACCGATGATGCCTACCAGTACCTGTTGTTTGTACTGATACTATTCTTGCTATACCTTTTTGGGTATAGTCTGGTTGCAGGATAAGTGATGTTTCTTAGGTACAGGACGAAGATGATCTTCAACAACTTCTACTCTTCGTCTCTATGATGGGAGCTGTATCTCTGTATATTTCATATTTGTACTTCTCTTGTAGTCGCTCTTGTACCTATTTTAGACTAGTTCCTAGGGAGGGTTGTGTTCAAATGTTGTAAAGGATTTTCCTTAAACAAGAGTTGCAAATGTTTTCCTGATTTAAAAAGAAGGTTACTTTATGGTTTTACTTTGTTTTCCGCATTACTTGTTGGATCAGATGGTAAGGGTTCTCCTATCTAGGTGGATTAGAGTAGGTTTCCGCACGGCCCGGTAGTTGGGTCGTGAAATAGTACAAGAGAATCTACAAATAGAACGCAAGTATGCAAAAACTAATGCAACTGTCTAGAAGGAAATCAGATAAAAAATATAAAGAGTTTCTCTAGTGCTACTGAATAGAAAGCAACTCACCCTAAATTCTAATAGAAACAACTCAAATCGCGTAGCACCTCAAGTAACGCCAGTACTTGAATTAGTCCCTAAATGAAAAAAGATGCAATAAGTATATAGTGAGTACGAGAAACACATTTACTCAACAAACTTTGCTTACTTACTCTTGATAGAAGCAATAACGAGAAATAATCCTAACAGTTCCTTTTTACACAAGTATAAATAAATTATAGCAACAGATAATTATTAAATCAAAATCAACACGACAAAGCACATGTAACGACCTATTCTGTTGTTATTAAATAATACCTTGTTATGGGATCGGGTTACTCAAAAAAGGATTATACTATTTATTTTTATAAGATAATTCACTTTTATTAGGAGTTTTGTTTTATTAAATTAACTTTATTAATTATGTTCTGAAAATTTACATTTAAGTATTACTATTTTATATAGTTATTTAATGATAAAAATAATAATATATAAAATTAATAAATTTATTAAAATGGATAAATAAAATAAAAAAAATATTTTACAATAAAATTAATGCACTGAAAGTCAAAAACCATTAAATGACAAAAATATCCTCAATCCGGGAAACAACGGCTGAAGCACACACATTGACGCTCAGCTGTGTGCTATTGCCTCTAATATATATATAGCGGGAAACTAATGAGTTAAAGGTTAGAAACTTACCCAATGGAATAACTGAACCCAACGCCTCAAAAATTGCCCAAAATTGTGTCTCTTAGTTTTAAAAATAAAAAGTGAAATAATAAGGCCGAGTAGGGAATTATCTCATAAACGTCCAGGGACAAACCTTAGATGTCGAAATTGTGAACTAAAGCTTGCAATTGTGAACTTGATAAGTTGGCCTCAAATATTGCATTGCGTACCAGAGTTCACAATTTCTAACCTGACAGGCTAACCACAAATCTCACAATTGCAAATCCAAAATCTTGCAATTGCGAGATTCCATTCGTCAGTCTTAGATCTCGCAATTGCGGATCCAAAACCTATCAAATGCGAGATTTTACCCAAAATCAGAAACTTTATAATTTTGAACCCCATATCGCATTTGTGATGCTCCATATGATAACAACACAACAATTTAGCCAAACTCACCATTTCTCTGATCCACCCCTCGAAACTTATTCACAACCTCCCAGATATAAACCAAATATGTATATTACCCATAAAATATATTTTGGACTCGTTGGAATCATCAAATCATTTATCAAAGACCGTCTTAACTAAATATTGACCGCAGTCAATTTTAAGTGTCTATAATTCTTATAATTCTCCCCAATGACCCAAAATACTCTTGAGTGCCTTGGGATCCATGCAAAGGGTCTGACTAAGTCATGAATCACTTTAGGAGCTAATGGAATTGTCCAAACACAAATTGGAACTCATTAATTCAAAATTTTGACTTTGATAAAAATTCTAGAATTTCAACTCTCAAAATGAACTATCTTCTTTGAAACTCATCCGATCACCTCGAGAGTCGTGACACCCATCCCATAAGTCAAAAATCACATATAAAAGATATGGAAAGGGTTAAAATAGGGAGAACAAGTAAAATTTACAAAATGATTATGAGAATTATTACATCATCTACCACTAAAATACATATTCGTTCTCAAACTAAAAAATGAAAAAAGGTACCTGGACTATCAAATATATGAGGGTATTTGCTCCGCATGTGGAACTCAACCTCCCAAGTGGGTTCCTATGTAGGATGATACCTCTACTACACCTTCACATTTGCTATCTCCTTGAATCTCATCTTTCTAACCTGCCTAACTAAAAAGCTATAAGCTCTTCCTCAAATGTCAAATTTTGGTCTAACTGCATCGTGTCCCATTGAATCACATCAGAATCATCACCACAATATTTTTCTTCAACATCAAAACATAGAATACCGGATGCACACCTGATAAGTCTAGGGTAGAGCTAATTAATAAGTCACCTCACCAATATGCCTAAGTACCTCAAATAGACAATGAACCTAGGACTGCACTTTCCCTTCTTACCAAACCGCATGTCACCCTTCATAGGTGATACATTTAACAAAACCTTCTCTCCATCCATGAACTCTAAATCACGAACCTTACAATCTGCATAACTATTTTTTCAACTCTGGGCTATAAAGTCTATCCTGAATCAACTATACCTTGTCTAAAGAGTCTCTAACAGATCTGTACCATAAGGCCTAACCTTGACTGCATCTAAGTAATCACTGAAGAATGACATCTCCTACAATACAAATCCTCAAATGGTACTATCTAGATGCTGAAATGGTAACTATTTGTAATGACCCTTCCGGTCATTTACACGTTTTTGCCTTTCTTGTACTATTAGAGCTTGCCTGTAGCAGCCTCAAGTCATTTATGGCTTGTCGAGACTAGCAGTTCGGTGCCCAGGCCATTTGTTTGGTCTTTATGGCCGTCCTTTGTTTTAGAGCTTCAAATTTGGAAATCGTTGACTTCAGTCAATATTCTTGGTAATATGAAAGAATTTAACTATGGTTCTAGGTCAAAGGAATCCCTTACACAAAAGTTTGAGTTAAAGAAATGCCTCGTGTAACACCTCGCCCGTTTGAAAGGTTTAAATTAACCCGTACTTTTGAGGTAAGACTAATAGTATCTAATACACTAAGAAGGATATTTTATGAGGTATTTTAACATGTAAAATGGTCGTATGATAAGTTTTGAAGTCAAGCAAGTTGCAAAACAAAAGTCGGAAAAAGTTATTGTAAATTCCTTTAAGGAATTCTCTTTAAATTTGGGTTAAATGTCTTGAGGTGTTTCTCCCAATCTATAAAGATTTAGTGGGCCCCCAATATACCAAATCAAATATCTAAGAGTTTAGTTTTCAACACTAAACCGTTCGTCTATACGACTTCAGAATAGAGAGATATTCGCATTTTCGTAGGACTATGCAAGCAGACACGGGAAAGTAGGGCCCCTATCCTAAGTCGGTTTTGCTTTATAAATGTTGTTTCAGCTTCATTTTAACTCATAAAAATCAACCAAAATTCATATAAAATTAGAGGGAAAGCCCCTAAATACTCCATGGACTTTGATCCTTTCAATTCAAAAGTTTAGCGGAAGTTGCTCTGAGGAGAGAGCTCGTCATTTTGGTATAGTTTTCCCCGTCGATATCAAAGTGTATCTCCATGGGTGTTGTGTCAGCGAGATAGCAGATGTTTTCTGAGTATTTGACAGTAGCTACGGAGTTATATTAGCGAGGTATGGATCCCGTACACTTATTTTTTTGTTGAATCAAGATTTTAAGCTTCTAGTTATGAAAAGTTGTTGTTGCCGATATCTTGTAATAGTTTCTTGTTGAATTTGGATTCGGTTATTGTTCCTGTGAGGAGGAAGGTTGTTTAGCATGGGATATTGAATGTTTTTTCCCAAGAAGTCTCTCCCCTACGATCCTTCTTCGTAATTACATGTTCTAGTATCATTTTTACAGCTTTTCGAGCCACGAAGTGCTGTTTTGGATATTGTGGCTTTGGACAACCCCTTTATCTTATTTTTCTTTGTTATTGTTGTGGTGTAATGGTTTTGGTAAGGTGCTGTAGGGATTGGGAAATTGTGCAATTCTTTTTGGGATCGCATACGATAGTGATTGGATTGAACAACGTGAAGTACGCCTTGAAATAGTGCCTAGGGAGCTCGTCACTCCTTTGAGATGTGGTTAACATATTGTTGTTGGATTTAGCGGCCATTTATTATTGTTATTGGCCTCATTTTATGCTTTGGAGTTGGCTGGTCACGAGTGTGACATTAACACCTTATCAATTGGCTATGGCTCATTCTTGCAGCCTTGTCGATTCTAGAAATTATTCCATTACCTTGGTTAGTCAGGCTTCATAGAGACGCCTTTGGGGCTTCGGTTGAAAGTATTTTTCTTGTGATTCAGAGCTTCCTGGAGTAGTTCAAGCCTGGACGACGCCGTTCCCGCAACTAGTCATTGAATGACAGGTAGATTATGGTTTCCCCTATCTAGACTCTGCGTATATAGGCTATAAATGCATTAATTAACATCCTTGGGTGGGTTATTATAGGTTGGTACCCCAGACCTTGTCCGCCTTATTCGACTGTTATTTCATGCGCTGGTTGTAGTATTTGCATAGTATTATGCATTGCCCTCGTGCTCCTGTGCGGCCTTGTATTGACTCTGGAACATAGATTGTGGGTTATTTGGGAATGTCCACGAGTCCCGGACATAAAAATAATCCTTTTAGGCTGGTTATGTCTGCTGAGTAGCTGCTGAGCCTGTGCATGGCTGATAGGAGTTATTGTGAGCCGTTGGGCTAATTTTATATTTGTGTGCAAGCATATCATCCATGAAAAAGGTTTTCCCCTGCATGGTTTACTACAGTTTTGGCTGCGAGCCACTACAAACAATTTTCTTAAACCTGCATGGCCCCGGAGGCCCATTTTTGGTACTATTAATGATAGAAAAGGAGATTTTTGGATTTTTTTGCACTGATTTTATTGCTGGTATTAGTCTTTGCCGGGAAGAGCACTAAACTTTATTTTATTACTGATACTAGTCTCTGCTGGGCAGAGTACTAGACTTGATTTACTATAGTTTTAGACCCGGCTACACTGGGGGCGCCCTTGGAGGGGGTTACTGACACTTTGATCACTGATTTAGACCCGAGTGTTACTTCGGGAACCCTTTGAGAGGTTCTTTTGATATTACTACTACTATTTTAAACCTGGTTTGATCTCGGGTATGTACTTTGAGTTTTTGATTCTCTGAGATTTCGTGGTTATTACTGTATGTGGTCGGGGACATCTATGGGCCATGTCGTTCCAGGACCTAGCCAAAGGGCCGAGCGTGTCGGAGGAGAGGTATACAATGTAGGATGAGGTATAGCGGGCGTGACCCACCATGAGTCCTACTGCTGGTGCGCCGAGCATGCTGGGGGAGGTGAATACAGAGGTACTATTACCAGTTCTATCATATCATCATCATGCATATTTTACTCGGATTCCACCCATATATGCTGTGTGTTCAGTGTACGCTCTAGTTGTATGGGCGGTCGAAGGGTTTGTTTTCACTTGATTGTGTTCCTCAGTTGTATGGGCGGCCATTGGGAATGTAGGTAGATTATATTTTACTAATGTCTTTATTAAGAGCTTGTTTTGGCATTTGGTTCTTAAAGGATTAGCGATGGTTAGCCTATTGAGGCTCCGATTATGGGATTTCGATTATTGAGAGGGCTAGGGAGTCCTATCTTATTGAGGCACTTTTGTGTGGCCTTCTAAGAAGATTATAAGATTCTGGTTCCATTCTTATAAGGATTTGAGTAGTATTTCTCGGTTATTGTGGGTTAGTTATCCCATCCTAGGGCTATGCTTGTGGGGTGATTCCTTGTTTATGCTATCATGTGATTGGATTGGTGTTATGACTTCCTTATACTTGTTGATTCCAATTTGAGTATGTTAGACTGCTTTCCGTATTTTTCTTTTACTTGAGGTTACCGGTATATAACCATTTTATCAACTCTTTCTCTCTACTTACTTATATTGTTGTGCAAGGACTCCAGGTGCATTCTCCTTTCCTTCACCTGTGATCCTGTGTAATTGTATCTCTATGCTAGCATGTCTTAGTTGTAGCTTTTGATTGTCTATTCTCTGTGCTAGCTCCTTGTGCTTCCTTTATTTCTTCAGTGACTACTTTCTTGTTATCTGTTACTTACTGCTTTTATATCTTATATGCGTTGAGTCAGCCAATGATGCCTACTGAGTACCCATTGTTTTAGTGCTTATACTACACTTCTGCACTTTCTGTGCAGATATTAGTTGAATTCTCACCGTTGATCGTGTTGGAGACTCGTGTAGATTTTATGGATATTCGAGACTAGGGTGAGTGCCTGACGATCGGGGCTTGACCACATCTCATATTTTATACTGTTACTCCTTGTACTTTCATAGATGAACTTGTATTGTATTTTGTTACTTCTAGCACTTGTACTCTATTATAAGCTTCTGTACTATCGATACCAAGTCTTGGGGTTGGTGTAGTTTCCTTTATGTATATATTTGAGTTTTGCTTCCTCTTGGTCTACCTTTACATTCTGCTTCCGCTTATTTCTGCTTGCTGGTGCATTTTGGTTAGGTAGTAGCCCATTACTAACCATTCTGGGCTACATGAATTGGTTCGCCTACTAGGGGGTTATAGGTGCCATCATGACCTGAGAAATTGGATCGTGACAACTTGGTATCAGAGCTCTAGGTTCACCGGTGTCGTGGTACAAAAGCAAGTGTCTAAATAGAGTCTCGTGGATCGGTACGATGACGTTTGTATCCTATCTGCAGGACGCTACAGGGCATTGTTAGGGAAAGTTTCATCTTCTTGACTCCTTATTGTGTGTTCCTGGCTTTATGGACTTCTAATACTTCGATTGTTCATTTATTCTCAGATGCCTTAGACGAGTGCGATAGCGGTTGGTGCCAAGGCTTCTGTGCTTGTTCTTCAGTGCTTCCATCAGTGCCAGGACTTTAGAGTGAGGGTTTACCACACCAGATAGGGGGTGTGTAGTCAGCCCAGCCTCTGATTGGATTTATAGAAGCCTTAACGCTTTAGGACACCGTGGCTAGGACTCTGAGTCCTCCGGTGAGTGTTTCAGTACCTGGTTCTTCGAGTGGTGCTTCAGTTAGGGTTGAGCTTCTAGTTCTTCAGCAGGGTTGTCTGTCGGTATTAGAGTACGAGGCGAGATTTTCCCATCGGACTTCATCTGGTAGAGGTTGTTTTTGATGTGGTGAGCGTGGGCACTTTGATATGAATTGCCCCACGATAGTATATCTCGGAAAGCCTAGTTGTTATCATTGTGGAGAGATTGTTCACCTTTATAGAGATTGTCCCCAGCGAGGGCTGGTTGGGCCTTCAGTTTTGACCACTTAGTCCAGAGTTAGATTCCGTCAGCTTGATGCTCCTCTTGGTGGGCCAGAGGTAGAGGTTCCTGACGCCATTGCTCTAGGTCAGGCCTTTGCTACCTTCGACTTGTGTTAGTCCTGCTCGTGTTGTGATTCTATCCCTTCTGTCGTGTAATTGCTTATATGCCTACCTGCTACTTGTTTAGTTGTTTGGCTACCCGAATTGTAGTACCGATATGTTATTTTATTGTTAGTTTATTCTTTAGTAATAGATGGGGGTGAGTTAGACTTGAGAGGTGTTTTCCCATAGTTGTAGCTTGTGGGTAGTTCTTGTTAGTATGTTTCTAGTTGGGTTATACCTGTTTCATTATGATTCTGGACTTGTGGTTGAGTTGCCCTTGTTGAGCGGTCCTAGATGGTTGTTGCCTAGACTGTTTCCTAGCTTTTGCTAGAGGTTCTTGCGTTGGTTGGATGTGGTACCAGTAGTTGTGCCGGAGTTGAGATTTTACCTTAGTTGGGAGATGTTGGTTTTGCTAGTGTGCATAGATCGGTTTAGCCTCTCGAGTGTCCAGAGTCTACCCTTTTTGTTGATTAGTTTAGGAGGTTGGCGGGTATATGGGTTGTTCCCATAGTCTCCTCTAGTTCCTGGTCCGTTGGGTGTTTTGTTGTATCCCTAACTCCAGTTGGAACAAATCTTGATCGTAGTTCTTTGGATAAGCTCTTGATGTTGGCATCGTGATTGGGTTTTCACTTTAGCACTTCCGAATAAGTGTTGATCGTAACCTCATGGTTTGGTTGTATTCATAAGCATTTTTGGTGAGTTGGGCATCCGACCCATTCTTCTCCTGCCTTATCGAATTTGACGTGTAGCTATGAGAAGTAAGTTAATGGCTTCAGGTTCTTATTCGAGAAAGGATTTGTAAGGTTTGGTATGTGCTAAGGAAGGATTTTTGTTTAGTTGAAATAGAAGAGAGATGACTCTTTGTTTGTGTTTATGTGTCCTAGTAGCTGCCTGAGGTGGCGATGAAGGTTTGCTTTGGGATTGTGTGTTGGTGAGTCGATTCAGCCGTCTAGACATTGTCGTGGATTTTATATTGATTGGTTTTTATTTCAGTAGCAGCTGCGGTGTTGGCAACTTGCATATTCAGGCCTAGTTGGCTTGGGTTCTTAAGGGTTCATTGGCAGCATACGGGTTTGACCAAGGCTTTGGTTGGCAGTTTTGAAAGTTGGGGTTTAGAATCATGGCTTGGCAGGTTACATTGGATAGTTCGTGGAAGTTTCTATTTGGTTGAAGCATCCTAGTGCCGGGAGGTAGTGGGTGCAGGCAACTTAGCTTCTTTACTTCAGTTGCAGATGCGGCTATTGGCCTTGGACACCTAGTCCTTGGCTAACCTCTGCAAGAGGTAGGATATTCCAGATTTCAGCAGCGTTCCAGTTAGTATGAGGTCCTTCTACCATGGTTGGACAGACTCAGTGGCGTAAGTTTGAGCTTTAGTAGTGGTGTATGCTTTATGTGGTTAGCTTGTGCGCGTTGAGACTAGCGTGGCTATTTTGAGTTCTGATGATACATAGAGACTAGTAATCACCATTCATTTGCCGAGGATTTGAAAGCTTGCTTAATTGATTCCTCCGGAGTTGTTGTTTATGTGGGGTTCCAGTGTTGGTTAGACTTAGCCAGTATGGACTAGAAGTTCGTTATGATATACTCTTCAAAGTGGTTGGTTGTTTGCAGATTTGGTAGAGCGGTTGATTCGAGCCAAATGAATGAGTTGAAGGTATATGCAAAAGTTTCTATGGCTAGATGGTAACTTTGAACCCCAGACACCTTTTTCCTTTGCCTTTGGAGTGTTTGGACTTGATATTCGTTGCATGGTGGACTTCTTCCTGAGGTGAGATTCATAAGGCGATTTCACATCCAAATGGTGTTCGAGTGTTCGGAGTAGCAACAGTGTTTTCTAGAGTTGGGAGCTTAGCTCATGGTTACAGACTTCGTGGTAGGCTTACCACACTTCTTGAAGGATCGTGGTTTTGGTTTGGGCCTTTTAGGCAGGTTGCCCTGGTTCATTCACTTTTAGTTGATTCAGATATGGCACGGTTCAGTTAGCGAGTTTGATGTTAGCAAAAGTGTTCGTTCATTGGTTGATGGTCAGTCAAGGCAGGTAATTTTAGTTTCAATGAAATGCTATGGGTTGTTATCTTGGATGGCAAAGGCTAGTATCCTATATCTTGGCCTAAAATGAGTTTGAATAAAATGGTGACTTCATTCATGGTAAAGTATAAGCGGGAACTATGGATCTCTGGTGTGTCAGTTGATGCTTCAAGGGTGGTTTGGGTGTTTGACTTGTATGCAGCTTCGTGTTTTTGGTGCTAAAGGATTCAGTTCAGAATAAAAAAAAAGGGTTTTGCGGAACAACGGGTTCATGTGTTAGAGTTTTGGGTTGATGGATTTTCTGGTAAACTTGGTTATTGTTTTGAGGATTCGAATTGTGTGTGTTGATCGCCTTGGTGCTCTGGTTTCGGTGTTGTGTTGGTGCTTTTTGGTTGAGATTCTCGAGAATCAGTTTGGGTTGGAAGATCTTTAGAGGTTGAAATCTAGCTTGGCTAGGAATAGGTTAAGGCTTGGTTTCTTTCTTTGGTTCTATTCTATTGGGTGTCGTCCGGTCATGGAGGCTACCCGGGTTGTCCAAGAGAGTAGTGCGGGCTTTGTATCCGCTGTTCTTAAATCTCTAGTGTTTTCTTCTTTCCTGACTTTCGGGGATGAAAGTATTTTTTTTAGTAGTGGATGATGTAATGACCCTTCCTGTCATTTAAACATTTTTGCCTTTCTTGTACCATTAGAGCTTGCCTGTAGCGGCCCCAAGTCATTTATGATTTATCGGGATCGGCAGTTCGGTGCCCAGGCCATTTGTTTGGTCTTTATGGCCGTCCCTTGTTTTAGAGCTTCAACTTTGGAGTCTTTATGGCGCGGCCAACCATGGGTCCTCTTGCCGGTGCACCGGGCATGCCGGGGGAGGTGCATATAGAGGTACTATTACCGGTTCCATTATATCATCATCATGCATATTTCACTCAGATTCCACCCTTGTTTGCTATGTGTTTAGTGTATGCTCTAATTGTATGGGCGATCGGAGGGTTTGTTTTCACTTGTTTGTGTTCCTCGATTTTATGGGCGGCCATCGGGACTGTAGGTAGATTATGTTTTACTCATGTTTTAGAGCTTGTCTTGGCATTCGATTCTTGAAGGATTAGCTATGGTTAGCCTGTTGAGGCTCCGATTATGGGATTTCGATTATTGATAGGGCTAGGGAGTCCTATCTTATTGAGGCACTTTTGTGTGGCCTTCTGAGAAGATTATGAGATTTTGGTTCAATTCTTATAAGGATTTGAGTAGTGTTTCTCGGTTATTGTGGGTTAGTTATTGATGTGCCGCCATTTTACGGCACTTTCGACTCCTTTTAACTAAGAACAATCGTACGTTTTCAAGCAACCGTCGTCGTTTTTGATGGTTTTATGTTATATTTGTAGGAAATGGAGACAAACACGGAAATAAAAGGAAATACGAGCAAAAAGACATTCTGGATAAGAGTGACGGCCTGAGTGACGGTCCGTCACACATGTGACGGTCCGTCACAGAGACCGTCAAGTGGTGGCAGGCCACTGCCTAGGGGTGACGGCCGCCGTTACGGTCCGTCAAGGTGGTGACGGTCCGTCACAGTGACCGTCAAGTTGAGCTGCACCACTGCCTAGTGGTGACGGCCAAGGCGACGGTCCGTCAAGCCAGTGACGGTCCATCAGCCTGGCCGTCAAGTTGAGACAGTCGGCGACGCGGAATCCGAGCGTTTTTGGGATTTTTTTCCTAGACTCCTATAAATACCCTATGTTAGGTTTATTTTATTTGTCAAGCTTTTTACAGTAGTTCTCCCAATAGTTTTAGGAGAGAATCTGAGAGCAAGAAACACGTTTTCTTGGTCTTGAAAATGTGTTCTTGATTTGTTTTGGGGATCTTTGTTTTCTTGTTCTTGGAATAATTGAAGATTGTTTTCACTATATTGTAAGGATCTCTTTTCTTTATTATGAATATGACTTTCTTCTATTCTTCTACAAGCATGATTAACTAAACCTCCCACAACTAGGGTTGTGGGAGCCATGGCTAAAGTAGCGATATAGATTCCGGGTAGCGACGGGTTCAATATATATGATTGTCACGTTGTTAATCATTCATGCTTAACGTTTTCTAGTGGTTGCAAACATTAGAACATGCCTAGGTTTAATTTGCTTGAGTAAAGAGATTAAAACCGGGAAACTTGATTAACGACGAGGATTCGAGACTACCAACTCTCATCTTATGATTAATGCTGTAACTAGATTAATCTACTTGATGTTTAGGATTGAAATCTAAAAGCACACCTTTTCAAGTTCGAGAGAATTGAAAAGTAAATTCGTCTATTTGGTTGAGAAACGTTTAGATGATACCATTAATTCAATCACATCATGACACGCATATAGAAAGAACCCGGTTAAGCTTAGAATCGACATTGTTACAACGCCATGGTGAACACTTCCCTAGTTCTCTCTCATCTTGATTTTCACTCATACATTATTGTTCGTTTTGTTTACACATTGTTCACACAAAACCCCCCCTTTATTTACCGGAAACTATTGACCATTAGTCAACTAATTCACTAAAGACTTAACTTTCACCATATTCTCTGTGGGATCGACCCCAACCTTTGTTGGGTTCTATATTTGACAACGATCGCTTACGCTTCTTAATTGGAGTGGTACTTTGAGCGTTATCAAATTTTGGCGCCGTTGCCGGGGAATACGGTTGTTTGTTAAGTCCGGTGTGTTTATTTGACTCTTAGTCATACTTTCCCGCTTTTACGTTTTATTTGTTGTTTTTGTTTTTTGACAGGGTACAGAGTTGTGCATGCCAAGTACCCGGCGCTCGGGTGAATCAACATTACCTTACGACCCCGAGCTTGCTAGAACATTGAGGCGGAATATGGCCGCACAACAAGAAGCAGCAAGGCTCGCTGCAGAACTGCAGGCCCAACAAAATCTGAATGCTGGTGGTCTGCAGGACGATGTTATGCTGAATGATGAGGATATCGACTTGGATGGAGTTGGCGCTACGGGCGCCATTGCTCTTCCACCGCTAGCGCCCGGAGCCAAGTTCAACATCACTAGCACGATGATACAGCTGTTGAACTTGAGAGGAGTGTTCCGAGGTGCCGCTGGTGATGATCCAAACCAGCACCTGATGAATTTTGTGGGCATCTGCAAGTCGTTCGAGTTGCCTGGAGTAAGTTAGACGGCAATCAGGCTCAGGTTGTTTCCGTTGTCTCTGTCTGATGAGGCAACATTGTGGTTGACAGAGCTGACCCCCGACTCTATCACAACTTGGGGAGAGTTGAAAGGAGCTTTCCTAGAAAGGTTCTTTCCTCTCTCTAGGATGATACAGTTGAGGGATGAAATCAGTAATTTCAGACAACAACCCCACGAAGCTTTACATGAGACTTGGTTGCGGTTCAAGAAGAAGCTGACACAATGCCCGAACCATCAGTTGACCGACAACTTCTTGATGCAGACGTTCTACAGGGCACTGAATTCGGCTACCAAGCCAACGTTAGACAACGCAGCAGGTGGTGCATTCATGGGTCTCACTTTTGTTGAGGCCACAACTACTTTGGACAGGCTCACCAAAACCAACAGAGCCTGGCATACACGGGATACAGAGATAGCAGCTAGCACTTATGTAGTTAGTCTGTCAGCTGAGCAGCGCAGAAAAGATGAGGAGCGCGACCAAGACATGGCGCATCTGAAAACGCAGTTGGACCTACTGACAAAGCACTTGTTCTCAGGAGGTATGGAGAAGGTAAAAGCTGTGGGGTCCCAAGGTAGAGCAGCAGAGTTGGAAACTGATGAGGAGGCAAATTACTTAGGGGTTTCCAGGCCAATGGCCAAGGAAACCAAGGTCGAACCTATCAGAAAGACAACTACTACAAAAAAGCTGGCTACAGAGATCGCGAGCAGGGAAACTGGAGGAATAACATCGATAGAGGTGGCTTTTATGTACCACCTGGTAATCGGGACAAAGCTAGCAACGAGGCAGGGACTTCCAAGCTAGAGAACATGATGGCGAAGATGCTGCTGAAGGTAGAATCGACTTACTCTGGGGTAATGGAGATAAGGACTGAGTTATCGGCCATGAGTCAAATAGTGGAGGCGCATTCCACTTCGATCAAGCAATTAGAGCAGCAAGTGGGGCAAATCTCGGCATCTCTGAACCAAAGAAAGACAGGTACCTTGCCGAGCGACACTACTCATCCGAGGAATGACGCGAGTTGTATGGCGATCACCATAAGAAGTGGAAAAATATTGCCGGAATCACATCCGGTAATTCAGACTCAAGTTGAGGGTGATGACGCCAACGACAAGGAGGTTGAAGAGGCTACTCAAAAGCCCGCTGAGAAAAGCAAGGAAGCTGAAATGCCTCCAACTATGATGCCTCGGCCACCGCCTCCCTTCCCACAACGCCTGAAGAAGAAAATGGAAGATGGTAAGTTCCTGAATTTCCTGACCATACTCAAGCAGATATCAATAAACATCCCATTGGTGGAAGCGCTTGAACAAATGACCGGGTATGCCAAGTTCATGAAGGACTTGATTACAAAGAAGAGGTCGGTAAATTTCGAACCAGAAGATAACCTCCACCACTGCGGTGCTATTTCCTCAAGATCATTAGTCGAAAAGAAGGAAGACCCAGGCGCGTTTACTGTTCCCTGCACCATTGGGAAGCTCAACTTCGGGAAAGCCTTATATGATCTTGGTGCTAGCATCAACTTGATGCCGCTAGCAGTCTACAAGTAATTAGGCTTGGGAGCACCTAAACCAACGTCCATGAGAGTGTTGATGGCTGACCGTTCGGTAAAGCGACCGGTGGGAATATTGTCCGATATGTTAGTCAAGGTTGGTAAGCTTTTATTCCCCGCTGACTTTGTGATCTTGGATTGCGAAGTGGATTTTGAAGTTCCCATAATCTTGGGACGACCATTGCTAGCCACGGCAAGAGTATTGGTTGACATGGAAAGAAATGAACTAACCTTCAGACTAAACAATGAAGTTGTCAAGTTCGATGTGTCCAAATTGATGAAGCAACCAAGTGACATGAGGGTGGTTGCGGTCGTCAATGTTATTGAGGAAGCTCCTACGAATGTGCATCTTGAGGAGAAGGGTTGTGTTGAAACCCGAGTTGTAAGGAGAGTAAGGTCGCGATCGCAAGAGGAGAAGCAGGTAAAGGAAAGCGGTGAAAATAGATCAAGAAAACGAAAACACCGCAAGAGAATCTGCAAAGAAAGAGCGAAGAAGTTGTCGCGACTAGCTATGGAGCCAACAAAAGAGGAAGCTGGAACGCAACATGAGGTTGTCGCGTGCACACACTCCATCGAGTTCTCCTGCTTTGGAGACCCTGGCGGTCTCCAACATCATGTCAGAATCTGAGTCCTATGGACTTCACAGGTATTCCTTATTCTCACAGTTTAGTTTTCACATGTATGCATTGGGGACAATGCATGAGTCTAAGTTGAGGGTGTTGGGTTACCTGTGAGTCTTTTACCACCGAGGGTTTTTGTTGCCGTGTTTCTTTTCCCTCCGGTGTGCTATCTAGTAGAACCGGCATGTTTAGGTTGTTATTTTTAAATTTTTGTTTTTTTTAGTGTCTATAGTGATGAGCATGGCGTTTTTCGTTACTAAAAGGAGCCCCCTTTAAAAATTTTCTGGTTTTGTACTTATGTTGAAACGACTGACTGTCTGGATCCTTGAATGTCATTGTGTGATTATGATTAGAATGAGTATGCTTAAGCCGAGCGGTTGTTTTGATAGTTGGTAGTGATATAGTTTCTTGGTTCCAAGAGTGTGTGAGATTATTGTTATTAAATTCTTACTCTGTGCATGCATCTAGAACTTGCCCGGTCTATTTTGTTACGTTTGAAGTTTGGTTGCTTAGGAAAGGATCACAGGCCCTTTTTGTGTGCAGTCCACTTAACCTATAAGACCGTCCAAATGTAAATAATCCCTTTGATCCCTGTTTGAGCCATAATTGACCCTGTTCGTTCAATAACCTGTCACCGTTCCTGTTTAACTTTGAATCCCTGTTTTGGCCCTGGTCCTTCCTTGGACATCGTGCACCTCAACTCAGGCAATCAGCCTAAGTTGAGGGTGGCTACTATAGAGGTAAACCCTGTTTTGGCCCTGGTCCTTCCGTGGACATTGTGCACCTCAACTCAGGCAATCAGCCTAAGTTGAGGGTGGCTACTATAGAGGTGAATGATAAGAAAAAGAGGATGGAGAAGATTGGTTGTGAATAGAATGAAAATTCGGGTGTGTGCCTAAGAAAAGAAAAAAAAAGAGATGAAAAAGATCGAAAAAGTAATAAAAAGAATTGTCAAAATAAAGAGGCCGCACTGTAGCTATGAGAGAAGGAAATAAAAAGATGGAATAAGGATGAGACAAAGTAAAGGTATGTTGGTAATAAGACGTCGTGGTTCCAAGGAGGGCTTTAGTCACTAACCCGCGTAAATGTATCCTACCTGCACCTGAAGACCTCATTACAAGCCAAAACAAGTCCTGTAGTGATCCTGAGCGGCGTTCTTGAAGACTAGAAATAGAATAGTAAGGGCAAGCCTATGGTATCGCATGTGCATTGTTTGAAATCGTTTGCGAGTGTGAGCGTCTTACCTAGTCCTAAATGTTGTGTGTGGGACTTCTTTGTGGTGAGGGCACCAAGATTTCTGTATTGTCTATTGACTGTTAGGATAGCTGTGCGTGTGTGTGCATAATATTCTATCATATCGGAATGATATATTTGGATCCTTGCAAGTTAGCGTTTCATACATTTGGGTGCTACGAGGGAGCTTGATTTAAAATTGAATAAGATGATTGAATGACCATGAGTTGCTAGAGACACGAGTTTGTTTTCTTAGTTGAGTCGTCTTATTATTTTCTTTTATGTTATGTTGCTTGAGGACAAGTGAACGTCTAAGTTGAGGGTGTTAATGTGCCGCCATTTTACGGCACTTTCGACTCCTTTTACCTAAGAACAATCGTACGTTTTCAAGCAACCGTTGTCTTTTTT